>JARUNX010000026.1:425000-467500 GCA_033060915.1 Euryodendron excelsum
AGCCCAGGGGAGCCTCTAACTTCCCTCCAACCTGTTTTGGTTTTCTTCTCTCCACTGGTCATCTCTTTGCCAAATTTTCAGAGCACCGGAAAAAAAGTTAGCAAAAAAATTCGGAGCCTTCAAACGCAGAAAATTGACTGCAAAGGTGAGGACTCAACCGCAATATACAACTAGACACGTTAGCCTTTTGAAAACTTTGGCTTCAACATTGTTGCAACTTGCAAACCTGTACGTTAGATTTGGTTTTACATTCTATATTGTGAAAAATGAAAAAAAAAAATTCATAAGTTATACCCAACAATTCAACAAACTAAACTCTCACTCACATCACTCAAGCGTACTCAGCTTCATTGATATGGGTTGATTCGCATTTATGGTGTTTATATTAGTTTACTGATTGTTGATATTTGATCTCTTGACAAGTGTAATGGTAACATTATTTTTTGACCATGCAATTTAATATTCAACCTTTAGGAGATAGGTTCGTTGCTTGAAGACATGCCATCTGTAAAGCAAAATAATTTGGGCAAAGTTAATTAGAAGAAATTGCAGTCAGCAATGCGGTCGAAGGAATATACCCAATATTTTAGATGGTAGGATACGGATCCACATTGTGCCCGAATTAGCTTAATCTCATTCGAATTCAAGTTACACAACAAAAACAAATAAAAGAAAAAAAAGTGAACAGAAAAACAAAAGTTTCTCTATTTTTAAGGGAGTTTGATCATAATCCACCTCATTACACTTTAATCATAACCTCATACCCCACTCCAAACCCGCCACGAGTTGAACCTTCCACCCTATTTTCGTCTCACTTACATAAATCGAGGTCAGGGTTGGAATAGGTTAAACCCATATAACTTCTCAAAATGAAAAGAAACTCCCAAAAAGAAAAAATTTATACTAACATTAACACAATATAAAATTGATATAGAAACATGCTAACTCCCAAAAATAAAATATAACATTAAAACCATAACATTTACTTATATATATCAAGAATATTTTATATTATCAAAAAAAAAAAAGAAAGGGATTTCATAATAGTCCAAACGCTTTTAGGGATACATATTTTCTCCCGGCTAACCCGTTTATTTATCCTCTAAAAGGTTACTATCAGTGGTGGGTGGGGTGGCATGTAGTGGGGTACGGGTTAATTACCATGCCTAATTCTCTGACTCCTTATCCCCATCCCAAGAATAAGATTTAGCATTAAAACCCTAACATTTACTTATATATACCAAGGATATTTTATATCATCTAAATATAAAGAAAATTTAGGAATTTCATAATATTACCGAGCCAAGGCCAAAGCCAGGACTAGGGTCTGGGCAGAATGATACAAACCCATTTTGGGTTATATTTTTTTTTCCCTCCAAACAATTTATTTATACCCCAAACCATTTACTTATATATACCTAAAATATTTTCTGGTGTTTGATTGGTACATTTTGATGACTGTTAGGAACATATGCATTGATACGTTTAAAATTCATTTTTTTTTACTTTATATAGGGTTGAAATTTGATTGATTATTTAAGTTTGTGCATAGCGGCTAATTTTATTTCCACATGTTTGTGCAAAGCGGCTAACTTTTTTTTCCTTTAAAAATTATGTTCATAACTCTCTACATACCCAATTGGAGAATGAAAAAAAAAATGACACTCAACAGTTTTATCAAAAATTATTTATATTGCAATTCACATATTATAATTGAAAATTCTATTATTTAAAATTATTTTAAAGTCTAATGCAATTTGTCAATTAAATTTAGGTACAAAATAAAATAGTCAACATAATGGATCCAATACAAGATCATGTCAATGATATACCTCAATCATCAACTGGTAATCAATCAACAAAGCAACATCATATCTGGCAACAATAGTAATGCCAACGTCTTACTTCAGAAGCAGTTGCACAACAAAAAGAAATAAATAGACAAGCATAGCAAATGCGAGTCCAAAATATGACTCTTGAGCAACTTCCACAAAGATCAGAATGACGTCATTTGACGTAAGGTCATAGAATCGATCTGAACAAAAGTAGTTCAATCTCTTTTAGAAAGTGATAGACAAAGAGAGACGTGGCGGGATAATGCTAGATGAAGGGTTTACTAAGTGAAGAACAACGAGAACAACAACTAGCAAGACGAAGATCAAATTATAGGCAACATGTGTGACAAGGTAAAAAGCAATTTATTGCAATTTTTACTTGCCAATATCATCGATCACATTCAACCCATCTATCACGCTTCTTTTTTCAACTCGAGTCTAATTCTTGACTCGGGAAGAATCGGTACTCTCTCTATTAGAACCTAACCTTAAAAAGAACAAGTGCGACGGGGGGTTGATTTTGAAAATTGATTTTAATAAGGGCATTTTGAAAAACGTTTGGAGTTGCCACCTAATATAATTAAAGATGTGCTAGGTCACCTAAAATTAAGTGTAATCTGAAGACTAAGCTTAGGTTTTTTTGAAAATGCCTTCCAAAGAAGGTTTTGGAAAACAAGGTTTTAAGCAACCTTTTGAAAATAGTTTAAAGCCCTTTCGAAAAAATGACTCCGGATTGGACTTTGAACTACAAATCTATGGTTCAAGGGTTGGTTACGTGTAGGGAAGATATCCTAAGAACATTACCTTAACCCGCCCTTTCGGTACTTACATGTCAATTCACCCTTAATTCACTCACAAATCTCCGGTTACTTAATGTCCATTATATCCACTTATGTAATCTTGAAAATGAGGATTTAGTAATTACTTTTAGGATGAATGATGCACGATGCACATTTTTTAAAAGATTTTTTTGAACATAAAAAATTTTGAAAACATATTTGACTTAAAATACGGGTTATAACCGCCCCTATTTAGGTTACCTACGTATCTCATTCAGCAAGAATCAAGTCATTTGTAGTTTGTGCAAGAGCACGATTAAAAAGTTGACTTAAAGGAGTCTTGGAAGGTTTTGAAATTTGAATTCAAGAGAGTTTTGACTTGAAAATGAACTCAAAAGAGTTTTGAAATATTTTTGAAACCAGCTCAAAGAATTCTAACTTGTTTTTGGAAACTTGATTAGAAATGTTTGAAAATAGAATTTGGATTTGGAGGAAAATGAGAACTTTGGAAGGCTCGCCTTGAAAAGTTTTAAAAACCATTTTCTATGCCTTATGAAAGGCTTAATTGAATGTTTCAACACTTTTAAGAGATTAGTTATTGATCAAACTGAACTCCCTTAGTCGATCGCTCCAAATATGTGCATTGTAATTACCGCAAGCATACAATTAGCGATGTAGTTTAAATCCAATGAGTTTGGATATCAATTCTCTCAAAGATCAAGCTCAGTATAAACTATTGGCTTCAACTCACATCCATTTTTCTCAAAATTTGCAATAACTCAAATAAAATTATTTCTTAAAAAGGTAAAACCAAAAACACTTGATTTTGAAAGATTGATTTGGCTAAACTAAAGCAATATGAAAATAATTAAACTATTAAGATAAAGGACTTAGATCCAATTGATCCAACCGCCCAATACGCCCAAGGTTCCAATGAGGTTTGATAACTCAAATCATTGGTTTTACTGCGCGCCTTTGATTCAGAGGATTTTGACCATTAATATAATGAAATTAATAACAATCAACTTAGAATTGTAAACGATGAGAATTTTGTGTTCATACCATCGATCTAAGCAACACCTATACCAAATTCATGATTCGTGCATGGACACTCAAAGACTTAGTTAAGAATACAAGATTTCAATAGAATCTAAGAAATGATCATCATAGATTCATTGAAGTTACAATTACAATTAATTTGAGAATCATAGACTAATATCATTGATTTGTGCAATTACAATACCATTTATAGAAATGTGCATTGAAATTACCAAACATAATCAATAACCTATGTGTTTTTAGATATCTAAAGTTCAATTGCTAAGAATTGGAGGTTTATAAACAGACACACCCCTAGAGATTTCCTAAGAAACTCAAACCTAAAGGTGTCAAGGGATTTGGTGAAGAGATCACAAGTTGGTTTTCAGTGGAAATGTGCTCTAAAGAGACAATCTTCTCTTGTACGAACTCACAAATGAAGTGATATCGCATGTCAATGTGCTTAGTACGGAAATGTTGGACAGGATTTTTAGAAATACTAATAGCACTCATGTTATCACAAAATATAGTCATGACATTCTGTTTTAAACCATAATCACTCAACATCTGCTTCATCCAAATAAGCTAAGTACAACAACTACTAGCAGCTATGTACTTAACTTTTGTAGTGGACAGGGAGATCGCATTTTACTTCTTACTATGCCAAGCAACAAGATTGTTGTCAACATAGAAACACCCACCAGAGGTACTTTTGCGATCATCAACAGACCCTGCCCAATCTGCATCAATGTAACCTACAATGTCAGAATTGGTGTTCAAAGTAAACTAGATTCCATACTCAAGAGTCCCATTCACATATTTAATTATTCTTTTAACAGCAAACAAATGAGACTCTTTAGGACAAGACTAGAATCTAACACAAACATCTACACTAAATGCTATATCAGGTCTACTACTAGTCAAATACAATAAACTGCCAATCATACTTCTATATAAGGTTTGGTCAATATCTTTCCTAGAAGCATCTTTACTAAGCTTAGTACTAGTACTCATAGGAGTTCAAACATGCTTAGTAGATTCCAACCCAAATTTCTTGACAAAGTCTTTAGCATATTTGGATTGAGAAATAAAAATTCCTTTCTCCATCTTTTTAACTTGAAGACCCAAGAAATAATTTAACTCACCTATCATGCTTATTTTAAATTGACTTTTCATATGATCAAAAAACTATGAGCAAGAATATCATAAGTAGATCTAAACATAATATCATTCACATAAATTTGAGCAATAAGAATGTGTGGTGACTCTCTCCTAATAAAAGAGGTCTTATCAGCTCCCCCTCGAAAGAATCTGGACTCTAACAAAAATGTGGTGAGTCTCTCATACCAAGCTTGAGGAGCTTGTTTCAAACCATATAAGGCCTTTTTCTATTTATACACATGGTCAAGATGATGTGGATTTTCAAACCCTTTAGGTTGCTCCACATAGGCTTCTTCTTGAAGAAATGCCATTCAGAAAGGCACTCTTTACATCCATTTGGTATAGTTTAAAACCTAGATGACATGTAATGGCAAGTAGGATCCGTACAGACTCTAACCTTGCAACAGAAGCAAAGGTCTCATCAAAGTCAATACCCTCAATTTGAGTGTATCATTGGGCCACTAACCTAGCTTTATTCCTTATGATAGTACCATGTCCATCAAATTTATTCTTAAATATCCACTTTGTTCCTATCACATTAACATGCTTAGGTCTAGACACAAGAGTCCACACATCATTACAAATAAACTGACCCAACCCCTCATGCATGGCAGTTATCCAGTCATCATCAATTAAGGCTTCTTTCACATTCTTAGGTTCAAAGGTAGAAGTATAACAAAGATAGTTTACCTCATTCATTACTTAACGCGTTATTTCCATTAGTTTAGTGACATCACCAATCACTTAATCCAAAGGATGATGCAGCTTCACTCTAGAGGAAGGTTCCAAAGTGATTCTTTGATCATCTTGAGTTTGACCACTTTCAGTCTTATATTGAAGTATCACCTATTCTTGTTCTTGTTTAACTTCTAAAATAGATTCACTACCTGCATTAAATTCCTCATCAAGTGGAACATCAGTGGGAGTCTCAGCATCATCAATAACAACATTAATAGATTCCATAATAGTGAATGTATATAAGTTATAAACTCTGTAAGCTCTACTAATAATGGAATACCCAAGGAATACTTCTTCATCGTTTTAGGAGTCAAACTTACCCAACTGCTCTCTATCCCTCAGGATATAGCATTTGCTCCCAAACACTCAAAAGTATTTTACATTGGGTTTCTTACCTTTCCACAACTTATATGGAGTTTGCTTGATACCAACTCTCAAGTAGACTCGGTTTGAAATATAATAGGCAATATTCACAGCCTTAACCGAAAATCGTTGAGGGATCTTTTTACCATGAAGCATCACTCTGGCCATCTCTTGAATGACACGATTCTTCCTCTCAACCACTCCATTTTGTTGTGGAGTCTTTGGGGCTAAAAACTCATGTTGAATGCCCTATTCCTCATAAAATTTAGCAAACTCAGAATTTTCAAACTCTCTACTATGATGAGTTCAAATCCTTCAAATACAACCAATTTTTGTGCCATTCTCCACCTGCAATCTTAAACACGATGCTTTAAACACGAAGAAGGTGTCAAATTTTTCTATAATGAAATTAACCCAGGTAAATCTAGAGAAATCATCAACAGCAACAAAAATATATTTCTTATCTCCTCGACTCTCTATCCGAGTAGGACCCATAAGATCCATATATACTAGTTCAAGAGGTTTAGAGGTAGAAATCTGCTTAACCTTCTTGTGTGTGGATTTAATCTATTTACCCAGTTGGCATGGACCACACACACACAATTTGTGAGTTTTTCAAGTTTTGCAATCCCACGAATGAGTTCTAAGCTAGATAGTCTAGATAGATCATTAAAGTTCACATGGCCAAGTCTTTGATGCCATAACTCAATCTCATCCAATTTAACAGAGTTACAAGTAAAGCCACACTCAGAAGTTATCTCATAACAGTTGTCAGTAGTGCGCATACACACCCTTCATGACAAAAGTACCCGATTTGTCAAAATTTGAATATTTAGATTTAAAAAATTGTACTTGTTGTTGTGTATCACATAACTAATGCTAATTAGATTAGCTTTCAATCCATCAACTAACAAAATATCGCTCGAGTTTGGTAAACCTTGTGTTTTAATATTACCTTTTTCAATCACTTTTGATGTACTTCCACCACCAAATGTTACCAAACCACCATCACATTTGGTCATTGTGTCAAAATAAGATTTGTCACCACACGTATGCTTTGAACACCCACTATCTAAGTACCACATGTTGGAGTTATGGGCTTTCAAAGAAGTGTGGACAACATGTCCTTTTAGATTAGCTTTTTTTATCCAAACAGTCTTAGGTTTAGATTTTTTAAATTTCTTTAAAGACTATTGCATATGTTTTTGAGCTGTCTTGGGATTCGAATTCACCCTTGGTCTTGCCATATAGTTTTCACCTCTTCTAGGCTGAATAAGTCTCTCAAGTTTGGAGTTTAAAACTCTTCACTTTTCAGCTAGAATATGAAACCTATTATGTTGACTTAAGGTTAATCCTTGTTGACTCAAGGTTAATTCCCATATTGATTTTGATGATAACTAAACCTTATGTTATTTTACTAATGAATCTACTTAGTGTGCAGATTAACAAAGTTCATAACTTAGACTTAAAGTTGAATCTTAAGTCTAATACATGTCAAGATGAATGCACAACAAGTTCAAGATCAAGCAATGAATTCCAAGAGCTATGCAATGAACCAAACAGAGGATTGACGCCTATCTCTACTTCAATCAAATGTTATACATTCAAAGAGATTGAAAATGTTCAAATGAAGCTTCTATCACGTATGCATCGATTCAATGAAGATTGATTTGTACTCAAGATAGACTAAAGACTTCATCAGAATATGCAAAGATTAGCTGAAAAAATGTAAAGATCAGTTGAAGATGAATTGAGTGTTGAAGAAATTGAGAATGCTCAAGAGAAGACTTCATCAAGCATATACAGATCAAATTCAAATTATATGATTGAAGTTGCTGAGAAGATGGCTCACAATGATTGTCTGATCTCTACATGAAATCCAAGTGAAGAATTCTTCTAAGATGAAAAGGATCTATGAAGACTAGATGTATGAAGAGACTTCATCATGTCTCCAATGGTCTTAGTGAACTGATTTTAATGAAGAATGAAGAATTGCTAGCAAAGAGAGGAAATCAGAAATCAAGCATTGTGAAGCTCTACACAATTGAGGAAGCTTGGCATTGAAGAAGATGTTCTACAATGAAAGAAGAAGCTTTGCAAATGAAGAAGAAAAGATCAACACTGATCTAATGAAGCTTTGACAGTTTGAGAGTCAAGAGAAGATCAATATCCAATGATTGATTCAATCCAAATTGAATAGAAGTTAACTCTGATGAGTTAGGAAGATTTGATTGATCATCATACCCCAAAGACATACTCCTTGAAGATCTTATACCCGTGCTAAAATGATCTGGATCACTGAATGATAGAATGCAAATATCTGAACAATGAGTAGACTCATTAAAATGAGGAGTCGCCTCTTAATTACAGAAGCAAAAGGCTTATAGACAAAATGAACAATGAGTGGACTCATGAAAAATGAAGAGTCGCCTCTTGATCACAGAAGTAAAAAACATGGAAACTAAATAGAAAATGAGTGGACTCTGTTGGGAATTTATACTAAAAGACATGCTTTGTGTAGTGACTTTAGTATTTATTAATAAATTAGTTATTCCATTTTAATGAGAATCTATGTGAGAAATGTTTGCATTGCATTATTTATTTAATAATTATGCATGTGTATCTCTTATTCTATATAGTAAATGATTTGGTGTGTAGAGTACGACTTACACACGGAAGATCAGATCATCGGTTCTTATAGAATATAAGCTTATCGTTCACAGTCTTAGATGGAAATGGACACACCATTAGTAGGACTGTAGTACAAGATTTTAATAAGTCTATCTTGACTATGGGGAATAGTATAATTCCAACTCCTTGCACTAGTACACTTTGTGTGTATAGAACAGGACCGTGTTAAGGTAATTGTTTTTATACTAACTAGATAAAATAATTAATACCTCATGATTATTATAAGTGCTTATGCTCTGAATCCTAATATAATAAATAGACACGTGTATGTAGTATTTATTGTTTTGATTCACAGAAGAGTGAGATTCTTTGTGGATCAATAAACTCAGTGAGTTGGACAATAACATTACGTGTATGGTGAATATTTATTATTGATGGAATCCACGTCCCCGTATAGGGATTGATGATGACCCCCTTGAGGAAGCTTATAAGTTTTGATTATGTCAAACCCTGCATGTGGATTATGAATCCGACATATCAAATAAGTTAAGTGGAAGGTCTCAAAGAATTAAATAAGTCTATTAAATTTAATTGTCAGTAATTTAATTTAATGGACGGGTATCTGTAATCTTAACGTGGGGAGATAAATAGGCATTTAATAATATGGACCTCGAAATATAATTTCTAGTATAACAGGGAGTGCAATTATAATTTGTTAGTAGTATAAATTATAATTTACGTAAATAAGGTTTAACTATGGTTGGATTAGGAGTCCTTATTTGCACAGGAAGCCCTAGTTATACTAATCCTATGGTCCCTATTGTAGCCTTTATATATACGCACTCTAAGAGCTGCTAGGGTTACACACTCTACACATAATTGAGAGATACACGATTTTGTGAGGAAGAGAAACCCTAGCAGCGGTGAGCCCACTCTCTGTAGAGTAAGGCGTGTATGGGGAATACAACAGAAGTCCGAAGGTTGAGTTCGAGCGGCTACTTCATGCTTAGTGTTGATTCTTGTTGTTCAGGATCAAACCAAAGAGATCTCGAAGGTACGATTCTAATCACGTAGATTAGGCTATGCTAATTAGATCAAAATTTTTGGTAGTATGTGTATACACTATAGCCAGGTCGTGAAAATTTCACAGTCCCCAACAGACTCATTGTAATGAAGAGTCGCCTCATGGAAACAAACGCCAAGGCTTGAAGATGACATGATCAATGAGCAGACACATGAAGACGAAGAATCGCCTCTTGACAGCAGAAGTAAAAGGTTTGAAGATGACATGATCAATGAGTGGACACCTGAAGATAAAAAGTAACCTCATGACAGCAGAAGCCAAAGATGTGAAGATAGAATGAACAAGGAGTCGCCTCATCGATATGAAGAACGGACTCATGAAGTCAGTGATCAACATCTGGTAAATACAGAAGCAGAAAGTATCGACTCCACAAACTTGGAGCTGACTCCTTGGATATAACGGCTATTTTTCTTAATGTTATAACGGACTGGACGTGCATTAATGATCCCCAACAACCACTAACGGATGGAATCAATACATGGGTATATATATAAGCTTTCAGCTACATTTATACAGGGGATTGTAGACAAAACAAAATTAAACTGATTGATTGAACCTCGGTAAATCTGTGTCTCTCTTCTATTGCTCTGTTTTCTTTATTTCTTTTGATTACATTGCATTGCATATAGATTGATCATTGTTACATTGCTTAGATTAATTTTAATTAATCTTAACTAGCATTAATCTTCGAAAAACCCAATTCAACCCCACTCTTGGGTTACCTTTTAGACCAACATATTAGACAAAGACTTATCATATGATTTACCTTGGTTGTAAGATTTTTGAGATTGGTATTAATCCACAGATAAACCATATAATTTATGACACTGTGGCCTAGTGTGACCTTTTATTCCACAGTAATGACAAATAGGCACAAAGTGAGAAGTATTACCTTTATCTTGAGAAGAATCATACCTACCTTCAGGCACAAATTTAACTTACTTCTTGGGCTATTTTTGCTTTGATTTGGACGGTTGATCCACATATCCAATCCCTCGCATGTCCCAAGCATTCTTTTGACCTTCCTAGGTTTTCTCCAATGAGGATGTAGTCGCCTTGAATTTCTTAAAGGTCAGATTTGACTTTGAAAGCTCAACTTCAAGTTTCTATACTTTGTCCTCAAGTGCCTTCTTGAACCCTTCTTAATCAAGAGCATCTTTCTCAAAAAACTTAACTTTATCATGCACAGTTAAATGATGATTCTTCAACTGGCTTATCTCTGCTTGAGAATCAATCTTCTCCTTTTTCAAGGATCCAACTTCTTCCAAAGCTTTCTTCAACTTGTTACCCAATTTGATATTAACATTAGTTAACTTGTAGGATTGCTTATAGAGTTGATCATATGCTCGATGAAGTACACTTTTGTCTTCATCATCTGATTCTCCTCCGTCTTCCTTGATAGACCCCACAGTACTATCTGACTCATCAGACTTTTCAGCTTCTTGGGGCTTAGATGAAGTTTCAGTTACCTCAAAAGTAGAGGCCATAAAAGCTGTGAAGTTCTCAGAACCATCATCTTTGTCAAACTTATCTTCCTTTTCTAAAACACTCCATGTGACCGTCAAAACTTTGCTCTAGTTGTTCTTCTTTTTGTTTGGACACTCTTGAGCAATATGTTTATAGCCATGACATTCAAAGCATTACTTTTGACCGGACTTGTCAGATGACTTTCTTATAAACTTGATTTTTTCAAGAGATTTTTCTTTAGTTTTATCAAAAGAAGGAGATTGACCTTGTTGTCATTTGTTGAAAAACTTTTTAAATTTTTTGACAAACAAAGCCATATCCTCAAGACCCATTTCAAAGTCACTACCACTAGCTTCATTCACGCTTTTCTTAATGGAATTTAGGGCAATGCCTTTTTTCTTTTTAGGTTGGTGAAAATTAGCTTTAAAGGTTTGTAAGGAACCTACTAAGTCTTCTACCTTCATGGAGTTAACATCTTTACTCTCTTCAATTGCTGTAACCTTGGCTTGAAATTTCTCCGGTAAGGATCTCAAAAATTTTCAAACAATTTTAGAAGAAAATATTTGTTCACCAAGGTCAAAACTTGAGTTGACAACATCATTAAGTTTAAAATAGAATTGATCAAACGTTTCACCGTCTTCCATTCTCAAAGTTTCAAAGGCAGTAGTCAATTGCTAAAATTTGACAATTTTTACAATAGTTGTACCCTCATGGGTAATTTGTAAAATATCACATGCCTCTTTAGCGATTTCACAGTTAGAGATTCAACGAAACTCTTCTGCTGTGACACCATTATAGATGGCATTCATGGCTTTGATGTTCCACCCACAATTTTTAAAATTGGTTTTATACCATTGATCTGATGTTTTTAAAATCATTGTTTCACCAGAAGCAATAGTTGGTAGAGTCCAGCCATTAACAACAGCAAGCCAAATACATTCATCGATTGACTTAAGAAATGCTCTTATCTTTGCTCTCTAGTAAGAGTATTTAGTTCCATCAAGCAATGGAGGTCTAGCAGTAGAACTACTTTCCTTAAGCAAATTCATAGATTTAGGCTATCAAGATCTCACTCTTTCAAAAATCAAAAAAATTTTGAGTGTCCTGCTCTAATACCAATTGAAAAACCTAGTCTTATCTATTGTTTTGCTAAAGAATGAGTATTGACTACTACGATAGTTATGAGTATGGCTAACCGCAATCACAACATATATCAATGATAAGTAAAGAAACAAACCAATCATGCAATTGACACATAAGACTTTTGCCGTGGAAACCCAAACCAGAAAAAAAATCACATGTCCCCTTTGCCGGACAAAGATCATGCACTAAAACCAATATCAACGATTACAAGATCACTTACAACCCAATCCCCAATTAACTCCTCGAGCACTAGGTTGACTAGAACTTGCTCAACTCCTCGATATAATGTTGTCAAGTTTGACCACCGTACAGATCCCCTTAGTATGGATTTCGCGTCTCGAACTCCTTCAAGACTTCAATTTTCTTCAATCGAGTTGAAGAAGATTTGTTGCTAAGAATCAATCGTGAGCTCTCTAGATGTTTGGAGATATTCTCTCTTGTGTATTCTTAATGGTGGCTTATGTATAGGACTTTTGAAGACGTGCCTCAATATATAGGTTGGTCAAAAGAACCAGTAACGCTCTTCCCTAAGTTTACAATCTTGTGCATCTCACGGCCACAGGGTCCAGCGAGATTCAACTTGCCAGATAGGGTGCTCACTATTTCTTCTATCGAGAGGTATCGAGATCTAGCGAGGTCTTTAGACTATACTATTTCTTCCATTAAAAGGTATCGAGGTCTAGCGAGGTCTCAGCAAATTTACACCCAATCTGTTTCTTCCATCGATGTCCATCGAAGTCCAAAACTAATTACTTTATGTATCATCCAATACTCTCTTAACACGAGCTCGAATAAATAGACATTATGAACATCTCAAATACTTGTGATAGACACCCTAACATCCCAAATTACAAGTAATAAGATTAACTTTTTTTTTTATAAGTACGTATATATTTATATATTGACAATGCATAATTGTATTGTCGAAAATATTAAGGATAAAGATAGCATTAAGAATATAGTAACATTGCACTCAAGGAAGGAGCCATGAAGTTAATATCAGGTGGAAGAATATAAACAAAAGGTAGAAGTGTTTCCTTTTTACACTAGGCAACTGCTACAACGATAAATTTACATCAAGACCAATTTCTATATTGATGTTAGGCGGTCATTAATAACTATGAAGGGCAAGAATGGAAAAAGAATGGCTCTTAGGCAATGATATTACTGAAAACATGTAATAGTTGACTACTATCATACAAGACAAAGTAGACAACATTTAAATAGAACTATAAAACAGAGGTGATGGATTAATAATAATGGATAAAAGCGGAACAAAACAACCCAGAAATAAGTGGTGACCTTCTGCTCTATCAAGAGTCATATTAAGTTCTACAGGACACCCAAGTGATAAGATTGGAAAATTACAGGAGTCAGATCAATAGCCTACGATGGTAGGAGTATGCTGACCATCTAGCTATGTACCAATTTCTTTGGAGGGTTATGGAAATTTTTTTAAACCTTATACATTATTTTTACCATAAATACACAAAAAATTCATAGGGCCTCAAAAGAATTTTGAAAACTTAGAAAGAGAGGGAGAGGGGGGGGGGGGAGTAAGCATAGGGTCCCCCACTGTTTGTGGCCTTGGGATTGTATTTGTGACAAGTAAATTTATCCCAGAATCGTGGCCCAGTTAGTAAAGACGTAGGGTGGATTTGGTTGAGCTTTCGGGTCAAATCTTTCCTTACACCAAAAAAAGTGGCAAAATTATTAGAAAAATAACTTAGAGCTTTGACCACTAACTAGCAACAGCTTAGGCAATCCATAAGGTTATTTTGAGAGCAGTCTTCAGTGCATAAGTGGCAAAAGGACACCACCTAGTTCTAGATGGAGTAAGACTGAAGACAAACCTAGACACCATTTGCAGAAAGTTGGACTTAGACTCAAATCCTAGTTCTCACACTTGGCAGGCCGAGCTTTTACAAGTCCATAAGTACAACAGTGTCAAATATCAAAATATGCATCCTTCCACTTGGAGATCTTAATAATACACAACATGATATCTCCGCCAAACTCCATGCATGGTTAAGTGTAGGAATGAAAGGTGCCCAGAGAATCATTACAAGGTCTCTAATTTGTATATTTAGAGGCCCAAAAAAGGAAAGCATGGATAATGACAAGACTTAAAAGCATGGAAAAATATCGCATACCAGATTTTGTAGTTCTGGTCGTGTAATTATTTCTTTGCTATAGATAAGAAGGCATTTCAAAAAGTCCTGGTAAACATCATAGTTACGTGATCTCTCCTTCACTTTCTCACAAAAGGCAAACTCTTGGTTGTACATGCCTACAATGACACCAACTAAATAATGATTCAATTGGAAAAATAAAAAATAATGGCAAACTGAGCGACACAAGGAAGTACACACATATATAACAAGGTCAGGGGTGTACGAAATTGTAACCAAAAATAAAAATACAGTCCAATTACTAACTGCAGACAGGAAAGCCATCAATCTTCCACTGTTTCTGATGCTCGTAACCAAAGGTCTTTAAGTAGTAGCGGTGGTCGGAATATACAATCCAGTGCATTGGCGAAAGGAGGAAAAAAGCAAAGAAAGGAGGAAAAAAACGCAGTCAGGAGGATGATGATGAGGACAATGATGATCTGGCAGTCACCAACCATGTGGATGAACCAAAACTGGACACCTGCATTAACAATACAAATGATGGTGGGAATAACACTCAAAGTGTGAGGCTCAAAAATAACAGTGGGTTAGGTGGGGAAGTTGCCAACGTGCATGCGGAGGCTTTGGAAACTGGCAGGTTGGCTCGCCATGATGGCCTAGGGAACAAGATGTCCAGCTCTTCATATAATTTGAATATTGAAGCAGAGGAATACGTTGGAAGGAATAAAGTGGGCCGGTGAGAGAAGTTAGAGTGAACGAAGGTGTTTTGGGCCTTAGGAAGGATGATTCAATTGAGTGAATGTTTTAGCCCAAACTCATCAAGCATCACCAAATGACGTTGCCAACACCAACGAGACAGAAGAAGGCAGTTGGGATCAGTTGGAAGCAATAGGGATGAGATGGAGAAAAAGGAAGGATTTAGAAAAAGAAGAAGAAGAGGAAGAAGTTTTGGTCAAATAAGAAGACAAATGTATGTATAATGAATAGAAAGGATAGTAGTGATCACAGTTCCTCAATGTCAGTTTTACCATCTCAAAACATCAGGAATTGAAATATGATTCTGCTAAGGAATTTTGAGAATCTCTGCCGAAAAGAGGCAAAGAACACAATAGAAACAGGATAAAAGTTAGGCATCAATTTTCATAATAAGGAAGCTCAGGTTGGCGAATTAATAAAGGAGATGGAATGGAATGATTTGACCAAAGTTCAGAAGAAAAATAAGGGGGAGAGAGAATGTGTTTAGTGAGGCAGGGGAGTTGTAGACAGTGTGTTCGCAAAAAAGCATGAATGAAGATCTTAACATGGAATGTCACAGGGCTTGGGGGTAGAAACAAAAAAAGCATGGTTAGAAAAGTAGTAAAGGGGAAAGGAATTGATATGGTTATGATACAAGAAACCAAGTGGGAGAATTGCAACAATTAGAAAGTTAAATTTGTGTGGGGAAGTAATGAAGGGGAGTGGGTGGAGGTGAACTCAGAAGGGGCATCAGGAGGGTTACTAACTATTTGAGATAGAAAGGTTTTTACAGTTTATTAGAAGGTAATGGATAGAAACTTTATATTACTGGAAGGAAGTTTCAAGGGAGAGTGTCATTGTGTTTTTGTCAATGTATACAGTCCAAAATTGGAAGAGGATAGAAGGATGTTATGGTCAAAGTTAATTCCTTCACTTAAGACAGCAAAGGTACCAATCTATATAGGTGGAGACTTCAATGAGATTCTAAGGATAAAGGAAAGGCCTTCATGCAAGAGGGAGTACCTAGGTATGAAAGACTTCAGGGAGGTAGTGAGAAAGCTAAACTTGGTAGATATGTCATTACAAGGGAGGAGGTTTACATGGTCCAATCTACAAGACAAGGAAGTGTGGAGCAGACTAGATAGATTCTTGATATGTCCTGTGTGGAATTCTAAATTCAAATGTACTCAGTGGGGCTTACAAAGAATCTTCTCTAACCATTGTGCAGTTTTACTAAATGATGAAGAGAAGGATTGGGGGCCAAAGCCCTTTAAGATTTTTGAGTCATGGTACAATGTTAAAGAGTTCTCTATTAAAGAGTTCTCTAGCATGGTTAGTAAGCAATGGAGTGAGTCAAAGGTACAAGGGTGGGGGGGGGGGGGGGGGGGGGGGGGATTTTTATTGTTAAGGAAATTGAATAAGCTCAAGAAGAAGATCAGAGGACAGAAAAGCACTAGAACTGTCAACTGGAAGGAAAGAATAAAAGTTTTGGAAGTTAAACTACAAAGGAGGGATATCCAAGGGGAACCTCAAGGCTCAAATCAGGGGAAATTACGGGAAAGGAGGAAGCTGAAAAGTAAGATTGGGAAGTTGTATCTAAAGGAGGAAGCTGATGCAGGGCAAAAATCAAGGATGTTATGGTTAAAAAAGGTGACAGAAATACTAATTTCTTTCGCACCTCCATAAAGCTAAGGCAAAGAAGGAATTGTTTAAGCCAATTATTCATGAATGGAAAAGTTTTTGATGAGTCTAGACAAATTAAGGAAAAAGTATTCAAGTCTTTTGAATGAATATTTAAAGAGCAATGACCATAAGACCTGGGATGGAAGGCAGGGTGAGAAAGCAGCTACGTCAGGAAATGGCATAGGCATTTGAGGATGACTTTCAAGAAAAGGAAGTGTGGGAAGCAATTTCCTCATGCAATGGAAGTAAGGCACTGGGTCCAGATGGCTTCAAAATAAGCTTCATAAAGAAATTTTGGAAGGTGGTCAAAGGTGAGGTAATTACATTTATGAATGAATTTAGTAAGAATGCTAGTCTTGTTAAGGGGTTAAATTCATCTTTTATCACCCTCATTCTAAAAGTGGAGTTCCCAGATAATTTAGATAGTTATAGACCTATAAGTTTGATATCATCAACGTACAAAATATTGTCTAAGACTATGGAAAATAGATTGAGGATGGTTATGAAGGAAGTTATCAGTGAAAAACAAACAGCATTTAGCTTGGGGAGATAGATCCTTGATGGTTTCCTAATAGCAAATGAAATTATTCGTGCATGGAAGGTTGATAAGAAAAAAGGGATAGTGTTAAAATTGGATTTTCAAAGAACTTATGATTCAATAAACTGGAAGTTTCTCTTGTAAATGATGGAGAAGCCGGGGTTTGGTCAGAAATGGATGAAGTGGGTTGAGGAATGCCTGGCCTCTGGAAGGGTATCAGTCCTAGTGAATGGCTCACCAACCAAGGAATTCACAGTATAGAAGAGGCTAAGATAGGGAGATCCCTTATCACCATTTTTGTTTAATATTGTAGCTGAAGGTTTGAATAAGCTATTTGTAAGAGCCATTGAATTAACATGATCAAGAGGACTAAAATGGGATCAAGGCGCAATGGGATAACCCATCTCCAATTTGCAGATGATACAATCATATTTTGTGAAGCTGACAAGAAAGAATTGCTGAATCTAAAGAGAATCCTCAAATGTTTTGAATTGATATTAGGATTAAAAATTAACTATCAAAAGAGTGATGTGAGTGGTATAGGGGTGGAACCAAGCATTCTCAAAGAAGTATCTCAGATTTTCAGATGCGGAATCCAGGCATTACCTATGAGCTACTTCGGTCTTACAATAGGGGCCAATCCTAGGTTAGGCAAGTCTTGGGAAGGAGTTATCAAGAAAATTAAGGACAGGTTGGCTAACTAGAAGAGAAATCAGTTATCTGTAGGAGGTAGACTCACATTAATTAAAGCTACTTTGGCAAATTTACCTGTTTATTATATTTCATTGTTCAGGGTTCCAAAGGAAGTAAAAAGATTGAAAGGATTCAAAGGAAGTTCTTATAGGGAGAGATGGATAGCAAAGGAAAGTACATTGTGTGGGCTGGAGCAAAATTATAAGAAGCAAGATCAATAGAGGCTTGGGGGTAATTCCAGTAGACTTTTTGAATTTATCTTTATTAGCAAAGTAATGGTGGAGGTTTCCTAATGAGAAAGGAGCTTTTATAGAGAAAGGTGGTGTGTCAGAAATATAGGTATGATGAAGACAGATTGCTTCCTGGGAATAGTTCTTTGAAATCTCAATCAAGGATTTGGTCTGATAATCAAAAGTGGGCTTGGAACAGTCAGTATTTTTACATAATCTTGAGTTAGAGGTAGGGAATGGCAAAAGTATCGGTTTTTGGAAGGATAACTGGACGGGTGGGATTTCTCTTAGCAATGAATTCCCTAGATTATATGCTTTATCAGTGCAGGAAAAATGCTTCCATTGCTGATATAAGGAGTGATAGGGGCTCCTGGAACATTCTATTAAAAAAAACATTTGAGGGCATGGGAGGAAGAGGAACATAGCAAGTTGCTCAAAAAAATGAAAAATGGCAGATTTGAGGCTCAAGAAGAGGACAATATGGTATGGAAATTGGAAAAGAGGGCAAATTTATAATAAAATCTTGTTACAGGAACATGATTGATCAGAATCCCTAGAATTCTACTAATTTGAGCATGATCTGGAAAATCAGTGCTATTTGGCTGGATTGCTATCCAGAATAGGATTAAAACTAAGGTGTTGCTTTCCAAGACTAAAAACTTGCTGTAGGGCAGTGAGTTAGCATGTCCTTTATGCAATCAGTCAAATGAAGATTCGAATCACATACTTCTTAACTGCTCATCATCTTGGAAAATCTGGTGTGTTATTACTAAATGGTGGGATCTGGAGTGAGTAAGTTCAAATTGTTTGTACTCACATTTGCCATGAGGAGGGATCTAGACTTCAAACTTATTGGGAAAAAGTTACGGGAAGCCCTGTTTTTATTAGTAATTTGGCACATATGGAAGGCTAGAAATGATTAGATGTTCAACCAAGTGGCCATCAAATGGGATGTGATCCTAGAAAATATAAAGGTTCAAGCAATCCTATGGGTTAAAGCTCATAATTCAAGAGTGTCTTTTTTCCGTAAATGATGTCATCTACTCATTACGAGGGGTGCAGGAATTAAAGAGATAGAGTAGGGGAGGGGTGTGTTGTAGGTTAATGTTGTATTAGCAAGGTGTGTTGTATTGTTTATAGTAGTTGGTTACTCTCCAACTGGTGGTAGTGGATATCCCTGGGATAGTCATTTTGGTGAGGTTGGAAGCAGTTTTGGAGTATTCTTTTTTCTGCTGAACCTATCCCTTGATGTAATCTTCTTATATAAATCAAAGTTACCTTTTGCTTGCCAAAAAAAAAAAAAAAATACTATCATTAAAGATGACAAGCATGCCAAGTGCCAAAGCAAGTGGGCATGGGCACTTTCACACCAATGACATAGAGCTAAATCTCCATGTTTTGAGGTCTTGCTTATGACGTTTATACCATTTTCATGCATCTACAAAACAAAATTAAGAAACAAAAAAAATAAATCTTCACGGATGTCGATTGCATAAATCACATTATATTCAGCAAGTATTTTCACGTGTAAAGCATGTACTCATCGACTAGCGATATCGAAATGTCGATTGTACCAAGTATGACAATGGGTAGAGTTCATTATCTATTTCTTCTTCAATCAAAAAAGCGTCAGTGACAAAGCTCAAACCACAAGAGAGGAGATTTAGCAAAACCATTCTGTTTCTGTCTTGAGTTTGAGGTGCTTCAAATCATGAAATCAGTGATTCAGTTGACATATTCTCAAGCTAAAATGAGACTAGGCCCTCATAAGGAAGGGCCAAAAGGGTACAGAGATTCCATATTAGACTAGACTTGTATCATATCAACTACAGGTTTTCCCCTTCATTTTCTTTCTATTAAGACAGTCGCCAATCATGGAAGTCTCTGCCTTAATTTAGCTTTTAAAGCCTATAAAAGCTTCATGTTAGTATGGCACTTCCACAAACGAAGAACCAACGCAAAGTAGGGGAGCAAGGGGTAAACCCAAGCATATAGTTATATTCACCTGGTAGATTGTTGTTCCTTCTTTCGACTATAAGCTGCATTTGTATATCCGTTTGACGCAAGCATAAAGGAGGCAAAAATTTACCGCATCAAAATATATTTAAGCTCTTGTGAGCTAAAATTGTTAAATGCACTTCTAGTGTACAACTCAGATATATCGAAATGGGTCTAAAATAAAACACAATGACAATTATTAATATGATTCTTCCACTGCCCTCTACCGAGAAAGACCTAACTCACTCTATGGAAACACCAAAATACCATGAAAAAGAAAAAGAACCAAAAAAAAAAAAAAAGATCATAATAAGTTGCTGCTAACTAAACTCCAATGAAACGCGGAAGTGAAAGACTGCATTTTTCAGGGTTCGCTCCTATTGCAACTAGTTTTGGAATGTAGGCCCAATTTTGACTGACCTAGGTCAGTTCACAATCTCAAAGAAGCTATTAATCGAGCTTTCCACAAGTGAAATCCACTCAGTTTGCACTACTTACAAGGAACCTAATGAACCATCCAGAAGGGCCTTCATAGGTTAAGGGGCTGCAGCTTGGAAAAGCTAGACTCATTCTGCATCGAAGGGTTGTCAACAAACACAATAGTGGAATAATTTTCTGATAGTCCCATTCATCGTAATTGCACAATATATATAGTACAAACATTAACAAGGAAAGAATAAAAGATTATAAGGAAATATCCTACAATCACGGCATAAAATAAAATTACATAATTAAGGATATTGACCAAATCAAATATTGACCAAATCATATCCTTAATTTTAGCACTCCCCCTCAAGTTGGAGCATGTATATCACACATACCTAACTTGTCTAAAGAGTGACTGAAAACACTGCTGGCGATAACTTTGGTAAGGACATCGGCTAGTTGGTCTTCAGACTTCACAAACGGAAAAACAATGATTCCGGCTTCAAGTTTTTCCTTAATGAAGTGTCTGTCAATTTCCACATGTTTCGTCCAATCATGTTGAACTGGATTATGAGCAATCTTTATAGAAGAAGTGTTATCACAATACAACTTCATTGCCTCCTAGAGCAAACACCCAAATCCTTAAGCAAGTTCCTCAACCATAGTAACTCACATAGTCCAAAAGCCATGCCTCTATACTCAACTTCTACAGTTGACCTTGCTACCACCAGTTGTTTTTTACTTCTCCAAGTCACAAGGTTGCCCCCTACAAAAGTAAAGTATCCTGATGTAGATTTTCTATTGTCAGCTAAACCAGCCCAATCTGCATCAATGTAACCTTCTACCTTCAAGTGATTATTCTTGGTGAACAACAACCCTTTACTAGGAGCAGACTTTAAATATCGCAATATACGTTCCACAGCATCCATGTGAGGTTTATGAGGATCATGCATAAGCTGGCTCACTATGCATACTGAATAAGCAATATCTGGCCTAGTATGGGACAAATAAATTAATTTTCCCATAAGTCTCTGGGTCAACAACCGATAACTCTGCCCTTTCGGCTAAAAAATCACCCTATCCTGAAGAATCTTCAGATGAAGAAATATTTTCTGAATTAATTAAAAAAAATGCCTCTAGTTCTTCATAATTTATCACTTCTTCTGAATTGTCCTCCTAAAATGGGAAATTAGGAATCGGTGCCCCGTAAAAAAGTGCTTTCTCGTGGAAGGTAATATCCATGGAAACATGAAACCTCTGAGTGGTTTGGTCATAACACTTGTAGCCTTTTTTATTGTTCCCATATCCCACAAAAACACACTTCAAAGCACGAGACTCAAGCTTAGTCTATTGGCGTGGATGCAAATGAATATAAACCACACACCCAAAACTTCGTGGAGCCAAAAATACTACTGGCAGAAGAGTGCAATGAGCAGAAAGGGCATCCAATGGTCTTAAAAAATTAAGAACACTGGATGGTGTACGATTTATTAAATAGACCGCCGAATTCAAAGCTTCACCCTACAAGTAAATGGGAACATGACCCCCAATTAAAAGAAACCGAGTAACTTCCAATAAATGTCCCTTTTTTTGCTCTGCAACACCATTCTATTGAGGAGAATCTGTGCAAGTTGTTTGGTGAATAATCCCTTTAGAGTGCATAAATTCCAACAATTCTGTTGTTATGTACTCACCACCGCTATCAAAACGAAGGACTTTTATTGGAATGCCAACTGAGTAGTTATCATTTGATGGAACATGCAAAAAATTGAACAAACATCACTCTTGTGTTTCATTTGATAAACCGAAGTCATGCGTGTGCAATCATCAACAAAAGTTACAAACCACTTCATCCCATTAAGAGCAGAAATTGGGGCCGGTCCCCAAACATCTGAATAAACCAATGAGAAAGGTAAATCTGTTTTATGATCACTCAAATGAAAGTAGCACGATGGCTTTTTGCCTTCACACAAGTTTGCAAACAAAATCTGAAAGATTACATTCACGAAACAAAGATGGAAATAACCTCTTAAGATAGACAAATGAAGGATGTCCTAGTCTCCTATGCCATGGCCAAATTTCCTCCCTTTTCTTATTCACTGAATCTCCATTTACCACAAGACCTTGCCCCTTGTTATTGGAATGTTAGAATCCGTCTTCAAGATAATACAACCCTCCCATTTGTCTACCATTGCCAATCTTCTCCTGAGTATGGATGTTCTGAAAGACACAGTGAGTAGGAAAAAATAGAACAACACAATTATGAGATTTGGCTAATTGATTCACAGAGAGAATATTACAATTTAATGATGGCACAAATAAGACATCTTCAATTTCTAACATGGAAGATATCAGAACTGCACCAACTCTAATAACCGAAGATAATTCACAATTAGCAGTGGTCATAGTGGCTTTGGAACATTTAGGGGATAAATGACAAAACCTATAACGATCACAAGTCATATAGTTTGTTGCGCCAGAGTCAATTATCCAATCACTATTTCTAGTAAAAGACATACCAAACTTAGTAGTGAACGCAAGGGTTGTGGCTTGATTTCCTTTTGGATTAGAGTCCTCCTCCTTACGAGATGCCTTTTTACCCTTTGGATGCCACTCTGGATACCCATGAAGTCGAAAGCACTTGTCCACTGTATGATCAATACCATTACAATGAGTACATTTTTCTATCTTTCTTTGAGATAGCCATCTTCCGAAAAGCCATTACAGCCCCTTCTCCAATATTTTCTCCAAGCATAGCATCTTGGCGGTTAGCTTCCACACAAACCATAGCATAAGCCGCCTGTATACCAGGAAGAGGTTATGTAGAAAGTACACAGCCTCGAACCCCATCTAAATGAGGATCAAGACTAGCCAAAAACTTATACACACGTTCGGAATTAACCTTCGTGGTGTATTTAGCAATATCATTGGCACACTCCATAATACAATCATCAATATCATCAAGCACCTGCCATATTTTCTGTAATTTTCCAAAATAAGGAATAACAAAACCTCCATTCTGGCAGACAAAAATTACCTCTCAATGAAGTTGATAAGCTTTTGATGCATCTTGACCAACCGAATATGTATTTTTAACTGCCTCCCATATCTCCTTTGTCGTAGACAATTGAAGAAAGAGAGATCGAGTATACTTTGTCATCACATCAAGAAGCCAAGATTTGACCAAGCAGTTTTCATCCTCCCATTCTTCATACTCTTCCGACTTATTATTTGATGGAGCAGCCTTGGTACTGAAATATAACCCCAACTTTTGCTCCCACGGATTTTATTTTGGGCATTTAAAGACCACTCCACATAATTGGTACCGCCAAGTCGTTCTGGAGTGATGAGAGAGGAAGTTTCCTGCAAATGGAGACCAGATATAATAGTAGAAGATTCATTCTTCTTCAGTGATTCAGCACCACGTAATCCAGTCATGGTGGCACTAAAAGAAAATGTTGCAACGGAATGATATGAACAGAAACAACAATTGTGAATACAAAACCTTGCTCTGATACCATGTCAACAAACACAATTGTGGAATAATTTTCTGATAGTTCCATTCATCGTAATTGTACAATATATATAGTACAAACATTAACAAGGAAAGAATAAAAGATTACAAGGAAATATCCTACAATTATGGAACAAAATAAAATTACATAATTAAGGATATTGACCAAATCATATCCTTAATTTTAGCAATGGTATGAATACTAGTATCTGGGTCTTACTCATGCTTCCTAAGAAAAATGCTCTAATTGATCCCTTCAATCTGCAATCTGTTTGGCGAGAACCAGCTAATAAGCATCCCATAAAGAACAGTTCTGGCATGCTCAGCAATGTAGAACTTTTCTAAGCCATCTGCAGTAGGTGATGACATGTCAATTTAAGTGAAAGTAATGTGTGAACAATGCTCACACATACACACACACGACAAACACACAGAAGAGAGAGAGAGAGAGAGAGAGAGAGAGAGAGAGAGAGAGAGAGAGAGAGAGAGAGAGAGAGAGCTACCAGCAATCATGGATAGTATTTACAGATCTTAAGTTCTCCAAACAATTGTGAAATTCTCATCACTATCATCATCACTTGATGACTCTTCATGGTCCCATGACTTGAGGACCTCTACTATGCGCAAAAGACCTAGCAGCCAATAGCTCTATTTTCTTCTTCTTTAATAGTTCGACTCTCTCATTATTGGCCTTGTGGAAATGGCAAAGAAAGAGATTTGGTATGATGCTTAGAAATTATATACAAGTTGATGATTATGTGAGGATATATAGCACATCAATAATCTAATTGCCACATTGGACTTAGTTTTATTCCAGAGACTCGGCCTCTTCTATCGTCTCAACTGCATCAATCTGCATATAAAATTACAACAATGGATTAGTTATCAAGTCCACAACATAATACTATGGTAGAGTTGTAAAAATGGTTCTATGGATGGTGCAAGAAGATGATAACCCCAGCCTCCTCTTCTTCCAAACGGGTTGTCCACCTCCTGCAGTTCTCTTGGATCAACTTTTCAAATTCCTTGTACTCATCTTTGTCCATTATATGCCATAAATTAAGGGTTATGCTGTGCTCCATGTAATTATATGAGAAAGGAAAATAATGGAAAGAATCGTCCAAGCATCTAAACACTTTAAACCAGCAGAACCATGCAACATATTATGACATGAAACATGAAAAGCTCGACTGAGGCTTTCGAATAAAGGATTGAACACCCCGAAATTTTGAAAACACTAAACTTCTCCTACCTTGCGCACCAAGTTATTAATAATACCCAAATGCTTCTTCACATGAATGTATTGAACAAGAGTGGTGGCATCTTTGATGTTTAAGTGTAGGTACAATGTTACATGATATCAAATCTCCTATGTGGCCGGCCACATTAGTGCCACGCCATCCTCCCCTTAGCAGTTGAGACCAGCCACCCGAGGTTAGTGCCCCAAGCACCTCCTCCAAGCTCAGGCACCAAGAGTGCCCTCACCCATGAATGGCCTCGAGGCATCCCCTCAACCCGACTGAGCGACTCTCAACCCGAATGCACGTCTCCTATTATTTCACACTCGCCACCTCCTGGCTCAACCAAGGAACCTCTCTGCCGAGCGTACTCTCCATCGAGCCACCTCTCTCCATAAGGCAACTCAACAACCTAGGTTGGGGACAGGACCTTGGAATCACCTCGAGATCGCCCTCACGTGAAATCATCAAGAGACAAGTGGATTGAAAATTAGAGTCGAAGGCTCATCAAGGCGGCCTTGCCCCTTGACTAGTCTTAGAGCGAGAGGGATCTCCAACAAATCTCCATTGAATATACGCCATCGGAACAAGACAAAGGCATTTAATGTAGTTCAACTACTGACATTTAATCGAATCCCACCTACCATCTGGGGAGGATCTCAGTTGCAGGGTTGACTTCTAGAATATTGGGCCTAGGGGGATTGGCCAGCTGGCCTTAAGCACTCACAGGTTGGCTCTGGCCTCGAGGCGTCCTCGCCTATATAAGGGGAAGACTCTTCCCTCAACAAACATCATCACAACGAGGAGCCAACAACAATCCAAGAGGCTCTCTCTCTCTCTCTCTCTCCCTTGGACATCACTGCCACTCTCTCTTTCTCTTCTTAGGATTGTCTCAGCTCTCTCTCATCCACCTCTGGTGGTCCTCCGCCTAATCAATTCATGTTGTTAACTTCTTAGGAGGCCTTGTCCATTCGGCTCACTCCGACAGCCCGGCTTCCCTCCATCCATTCACACAATGAGTAAGGCCATAGAGACAAGTGATCAAGGTAAAAATGATGACACTTGTTAACAGATTGTGTGTATACACTTGGGGTGCAACCAATCTCTTTGCAAAGGGCCAGGGATACACGTGAGATATTATATGTAGTAGATTTTTAATTTCACCGAATTTACTTTTTTTCGTTTGATAAGTAACTAATTTACTAAATGTTCTCTGCTATTACATACAATCCCATACGTATTGAATCATTGATTCTAAACTTGAGAGCATCAATGAAAAAGATGGGAAGATAATTACTAACCTAAAGCATTATAAACTAGTGTATTTTCATCAATATTGTACATGATAGCGGACTAAGCACTTCTTGCCAGATACACATAATAAAAAAATTTATATGTTCCACCTGAAGATATGTAGATGGTAAACAACTACAACAAATAATGGATCATAGCCAGCCAATGTAACTCATCAATTCTAGATAATGAAATTCTTCGGAGATAACGGCAAAGAAACCCTCCATATATTATGGCCTTCCTCTATATGGACTGGCAACTGACTGCTGTTGCACCCTGTACAATATATATATACATATGTTGACCACTGCGTCAACTATCCTCAGGACCAGGACTGAATGTCAAAGGTTGAAACATGAGAAGCTAGCTTGTGCCAATGGCTAAAAAGGTGGAAAAGTCATTACATCATTCACATGTCATTAAGGCAGCATATTCACTAAGATGTATTAATCACTAAGATGTGACAGGGGGAGAGTAAGTCAATACAAAACCTGGAGAGGTGTGACATTTACCTTTCCATCTAAAAAGTCAAAAAATAAAAATTAACGAATTGACATGTCATTGAGGCCGGCATAGCCATTCATGGTATTAATCACAAAGTATGTGAGGGAGGATAGTAGGCCAAAGGGGGCCATTTAAACCCCAAAGTATGTGAGGGAGGATAGTAGGCCAAGGGGGGCCATTTAAACCCCAACCCCCCAATGTACAAAAGAAAACTCCATTATATTTAGGATAAATCTAGGCCCAAAAATATTTACATAATAAAGTGGCCCCTTGATGTTAAAATATCTATTATCCTTACTATAGAATAAAGACCCAGAATACTATATAGATGTAGCTTATGAAAAAATGGCTTATGAAGTGGTTTTTTTGGTCTCTAATAACTTTTTCAATCGAAATTTAATTTTTTTTTTATTGTTATATTCTTTTAGATCATACGTACCCGTCATAAAATGAAAACCGAATTTTAGTTTTAAAAAAATTGCCACTAAAGACAAAAAGATGAAATGAAGCCTTTTAATATTGTTACTTCATGCTGCACAAGTTGATCACTCCTTCACACTAATGAGCTCTGGCATCCATTCAAGTGCTGAAAATCCTAGAGCTAGCTAGATTTATCACTTCCAATCTCTTCCCATCTGATAATATTATGGCTAGTGAGATTTATTTTCGTCTCTGCCTTGCACATAATTATAATTTCTTACATTTATTTCATCATTTGTATGTAATTAAAAGACCAACAACAGTAGGTCAAAGTCAAACATAGTAGTATGTTAGTATTACGTAGTGTCGAGATGAGAGCAGATCTGGTTTTTAACACTGATTGTATTGCGTAATGCCTCCTTTATGCTTGGGTCAAACGGATATACAAATGCAGCCTATAGTTGAAAGAAGGAACAACAATCTACCAGGTGAATATAGCTGTATGCCGGGGTTTACCCCTTGCTCCCCTACTTTGCGTTGGTTCTTCGTTTGTGGAAGTGCCATACTAACATGAAGCTTTTATAGGCTTTAAAAGCTAAATCAAGGCAGAGTCTTCCATGATTGGCAACTGTCTTACTAGAAAGAAAATGAAGGGGAAAACCTGTAGTTGATATGATGCAGATCTAGGCTAATATGGAATCTCTGTACCCTTTTGGCCCTTCCTTATGATGGCCTAGTCTCATTTTAGCTTGAGAATATGTCAAGACTGAATCATTGATTTCATGATTTGAAGCACCTCAAACTCAAGATAGAAACAGAGTGATTTTGCTAAATCTCCTCTCTTGTGGTTTGCGCTTTGTCACTGATGTTTTTTTTATTGAAGAAGAAACAGATAGTGAACTCTAGCCATTGTCATACTTGGTACAAGAATGAGTCATTAATGCTTTCTCATCTTCAATGGCCTGTTACAAACTCGACTGAACTAAATTGAGCTTAATCAAATCATGCCAGAGTTAATTTGATACCTGACGTTTCCAAGATTGATACTGCCATCTGGATTCCGGACAGATCTCAAAAGTTTTCCATTCAATCGCCTTGAGAAGCTATTAGGAAGAAGGGAAGAAGGATTGAATGGAGTCACTTGATCTGGTTCAAAAGAGCAGACCATAGGTACAGTTTCATTTTGTGGCTTGCTATTAGGGGAAGATTGACAACTCAAGAGAAGCTCTTGATGATTGGTAAGCACCAAAGCATGATCTGCCTTTTCTGTAGAAAGAGAGAGAGAGAGAGTTGAGCATCATGATCAGCTTTTCTTCTAGTGTCCACTCTCCTCACAGAATTTGGACGGTGATTTTGAGGAAGTGTAGTAAACAATGTACTGCAAATAAAATTGGGATATTATCATTAAGTGGACCAGTATCACTTTTAAAGGGAGGAGCCTGAAGCATCTGCTGTGCAATCTTGCTTTCTCAACCTGTTTATGTTACAGGAATCCGAGAACCATCTCAAACATGAACAAGGGATGTTGTTATTGTTACAAATGAAATAGTGTCTTCGGTTAGAGGTAAAGTTGCTGGTTTAAGGGTGTTTTTAAAACAAAAACTAAAATTATGCTGCAGCAAAATCAGAGGTTGCACTATCACAAATTCAGTCCTTGATGTATAATTTTTTAAGCGGTTGTAACTACCTTGTAATTATTGTTTCCTTGTGATGTAGGACAAAATTATAGAAAAAATCATAAAACAACTTGACAGGACACAGAAACGCTAGCCATGCCTACACTGGAAAAGTTTAAAATTACTATATTTTATTCGGCAATATTTTCTACTTATTAGTTCCTATTTTTAAGCCATCTGTTTTGACAGTTTAGTTTCGTTTCCTAACTCTATAGTTTCCTAATTAGCTAATTTCCTTATATATTTAGCTATTTTTCTTATTGTGTGGTTTTTTGTTTGCTATTACTTGTTCACCACTTCTCTTTAGCCTATATATAAAGGCTCCCTTGATATAATAGGTAAATTTTGATCAATATAATTTCAGACTTCGTAGATTTTTTTCTTATTCTTGGTGCACCAAGTTATTTTTGAATTATTGACGTTCTAGATTTCAAATGATCATCTAATTACTTTTTTCTTCTCATTCATTCAAGATATTATGTGAATGAATCTACTATTGAATCTAATGAGTTCAAATTAACGTAAAGTATTTGTAGTAAACAAAACAAGTAATTAGCTTAGCAGAATCAAAAGTTATCTAACTGGATATTTATGCATAAAAAAATTTTAATTGGGACTTTAAGTTCCCACTCCAGTCGTTGCTTTTCTTTTTGTTACTTCGACAGTAGCTATTTCTTGATTTTAATAAGACTCCTTGCAAGCCATGTTTCTATCTACTATTATTTAAAAATAATCAAGTTATTAATGATTGGACGAAACTAAGAAATAACCCCTTACCTTATGTTTTGCGTCACTTTGTCTTTGGCTAACTGTCATGGTCTTGTGATAGTTGCTCTCTTTAAGGTTGGCTGTGTGCTGTTTGTTTTGTCCTACATAGGATGGTCCCCATATTTTATTAGATAGTTCCCATCATTATCTTGACTTTCGTGCTCCTTGTATTTTGTACACCTTTTCTTTATATTTATATTCATCGAATCAATCTTACCCCCAAAAAAAGTTCATACTAAACAGGACTTTATTATATGCTCAGCTTCAAATATTTAATCAAAATTCCCTCTGTTCAGATTCAGAACATTCTGATAACTCAGGAATCGAATCAATAGAAGAAAAAAAAAAATTGATTCCAATCTAGGTACCTTTTGTTCTCGATTGGAATTTGAGCAAATGGTGTGGGTTTTTTAAGGTTACTTCCATCAATAGTTGCATCCCGGTTGTCTAGATTAAGTTGGTCATAAGGATAAAGCATTTGGCCAAAAAGATAGTCCTAAAATTGGACCAATGGCTGGTTACTTGAACTGGTCCATTTTTCAGAGCTAGCAGCGGTCGAAGAGCTGCTAAAAAGGTTACCCCCTCCTCTTTTCTATTCAAATTTGGTTGTATCATAAAAGTTTAATACATCCCAAATACTGATATTTCATGAAGTTTATCTAGTCTTACACGAGTTTGAGGGATTAGCCGGTCGAAGGCTTGAATATCTTGTAACTCAAAAAAAAAAAAAAAAAACTCTCACAGACTTGGGAAAAATGCAAGAAAGGGAAGGGAATAAGGTAATTAGAAATTGTTAAATCTAGCACACTTTTTCAGCAGCCAGCTAAAAGGTTGAATTTTTTTTTTTTTTTGAATATTTTAATTTTGGGATACAGTTAAGTTAAGAGGAATTATTTAGATTAGGATAATAATATTAAAAGTAAGCGGACTGACAAGCAAAGGGTGTGTACTGTGTAGTCCATTGCCATATCTAGCTGGTTCCCAGGGCAAGGTAATTCACTTGTTTAATTAGGTATGTCCAATGACATCTCCAACAAAATTCGTAAAATGTGACACCTAAATATACTTTCACTTGAGAAAAGTGGTTTGCCAGTGATAGTGACGCCCTTACCCACGCTATGAGATCATAGCCAGAGACAGAACCAGAAATTATGTTGAGAAGGGGTCATGAAAGGCCAAAGTAAAAGAAATCAATTTTTTTGAGGGGCTAAGGTAAATTGTTTTTAAACTTTGGAAGGTCAAGGTAAAAAATTTTAAATTTTCTTGAGGGGCTAAGGTTAAATTCTTGAATTTTGCAAGGTCAAAGAATTTTTTTTGCATTTTTAGTTTATACACTTTCGTATTATAAACATTCAAAATATATAAGACCTGAATGAAAATTTGTCAAAGTAGGGGGCCATGGCCCCCTTGGTGTAAATGTAGTTCCGTCTCTTGTCAGTGGTTTGACTCACCACCACCCTTCCTTACGACTTTAGCCGTCCAAAATTCCAAAAAATAGGTGCACTTTCACCTCACTCTATACTAAAAGGGAGGAGGTTGTCAGGTTTCATTTTGTCACAGCTACAAAATGTGTCATTGGACATTGTTTCAAATCTGATTTAATGCTAAAGATGAGATAATACATACATACTGCATTTTGTTTTCTACTTTATTGGTGTAAAACAATAATTACTTTGGAAAGCTATGCATTGAAATACTCCTAAACTTCCTATTTTTTATGTAACAGTTGGCACAATTAATTTTCCATTAAGATGTATCTACTCAAAATTTTTGTTCAGATGGGTTCTCAACAAAATATTAGAATCATTTTCTCGAGACATTTGTTTGTAAATATTTCTATACATATAAGCAAATACAAGAACACATATATAAATGGAACTATGCTGTGTGCATACAATTAGATCTTTAATTTATTTCTATCAATGCTGTAAAAAAATTCTAAGTTCAAACATGTTCAATTTTTCTTTTGATTTTCATATAAAAAAATCTAGATTAATACATTAGTAATATGTAACATTTGAATTTGAATCCTTTTTTCATTTTATTTTTGTCTTTTAATTCCAGCAGCAAAACAACGAGAGCTTGACACCCAACTTTAAGTTTTTCGTTTATTTATTTATTTATTTATTTTTGTTTTAAACAAAGAATAGAAAGATGCTCATTAATGCAAGAAAGACCAAAAGGTTTACATACTAGAAAAGCTGTGAGCACTAGACTGGAAGTTCACCACGCCAGCTCACAGTTTCAGTCGATAAGAGGGCTCTTTTTTGCCCAATCATGTGCGGCCCTATTACAAGAACTTTTAACTGAAAACAAACGAGATATAATCTTTAATTATAGAAGTGATATCCAAGGGATCTGAGATCGTCTTTTCATAGCATTAGCAATCACTTCAGCGTCGATCTTTATGGAAAAATCCCATTTTTCAGCCAAATATAAACCTTCTTTGCTTACTAATGCTTTAATGTTGAGAAACCCACCAAACACAACTTTGCCAATAAATGTAAGGCAGTGGTGACCGAAATCAATACTACAAAATGCCGACCAATTAGAACTAAAAATAAAATCTGGCCCAAGCTACCCTCAAATTTTTTTTTTTTTTTTGGTAGTTATCTACTAAAAGTATAGCGTAATGCAAGAGACTTCCGTCATTGCAAGGTCTGAATAGAGCAAGATCGATGTACACATTCTTACTTTTGAGTAAGGGTTGGAATTAGCATCATTTATGTAGTCTCCAAGTGATCGATGAGGAGTTGCAGGCGCATCCCCTCATACTATGCATGCTCAAATAATAATCCATAAATAATTCTAATTCAACCTCCAAATCTCCACATAATAGATCCCACAATTTGACAATTTCAAACTAACCTATCCTCTAAATCTTTGCAAAATATACCACCAATTAGCCAATAACACCACTTCAACCCAACTAAAAAAAATTATAATAATAAAAATAAAAAGAATTGCTCAAAGATAAAGGATGGAATGAAGTTACCAAAACAAGCTATTAAGTGTCCTCGTGGTTGTAGAATGATGGTGAAGTGCTTCCGTTAGAATTAAATTTCTAAGGTCCGTCCACCAACACCAATCACCAAATCTTCTCCAGCAACGGCGCTAAAAATTGATCGCTCTAAAAACGTGCTAGAAAATAGCAAGCGCACGGCCACGATGCAGTAATAACTCTGTGAAATCCGACGTCAATCCACAGGAAAGATGGTTAACGCATTCAGGGAAACGCACCAATAAAATAAAAAGAAAATAGTTTTGGAATAGAAAATGGTTTAACTAAACTAAACTATTGAAAATGATTTTAAATTAATAAAAGAAAGTCTCAAAACCAATTGTTCCAATCAATTACTTCACCTAGAATTTTATTAGAGACTTTTGATAACTCAAAACATTGACTGCGTCATGAGTCTTTGATTCAGAATATTTAGCAATAAAAACAGTTATTGTTCAATAATCAAACCTAGAATAAATCAGTTTAGAGTCATAAATGTATACCATCGATTTGTGTAGTAAATATACCAAACTCGGCTTTGTGCATAAATATTACTAAACTAAATCAAACATCTAAGTTTTCATAAATATCTAGGATTTGATCTCAAAGAATTAAGAAGAAGAAGAAGATAAAATAATTGAAATCTTAATTACCTCCATTATTCATCCAATATCTTCAACTAATCTTCACAATTGATCCCAAGATAAAATTTAGCTACTCAAAGCATACGCAAATATAAAATATTGAATTCGTATTGAAAATTATGAATTTGATTATAGAAATTGAAGAAAATTATGAAAAACTATGAAGTTCTATTCTAATATATTCCTAAAGCTCTCAAAAAAACCCTAAAACTCGTAAAACTAATTACTCCTTAAAACAGGATTTCAATGATTTTATCTTCTTCTTCTTAATTCTTTGATATCAAACCCTATATATTTATAAAAACTTAGATGTTTGACTAAGTTTAGTAATATTCATGCACAAACCCGAGTTTGGTATATTTATTGCACAAATCGATGGTATGCATCTATGACTCTAAACTGCTTTATTTTAGGTTTGATTATTGAACAATAACTGTTTTTATTACTAAATATTCTGAATTAAAGACCCACGACACAGTCAATGATTTAAGTTATCAAAAGTCTCTATTAGAATTCTGGGTGAAGCAATTGATTAGAACAATTAGTTTCGAGACTTTCTTTTATTAATTCAAAATCATTTTCAATAGTTTAGTTTAGTTAAACCATTCTCTATTCCAAAACTATTTTCTTTTTATTTTATTGGAGTGTTTCCCTAAGACTTCTAAACCAAAGTAAGTTTCCCTGAATGCGTTAACCCTCTTTCCTATGGATCGACCTCGAACTTCACCGAGTTGTTACCACATTGCGACCGTGCACTTACTGTTTTATCGCACATTTCTAGAGCGATCAATTTTTGGTGTCGTTGCTAGAGAAGCTTTGGTGATTGGTGTTAGTGGATGGACCTTAGAGAGTTAATTCTGACGAAAGCACTTCACCATCATTCTACAACCACGAGGAGACTCAATAGCTCGTTTTGGTAACTTCGTTCCATCCTTTATTTTTGAGCAATTCTTTTTGTTTTTATTATTATAAATTTTTTTAGCTGGGTTGAAGTGGTGCTATTTGCTAATTGGTGGTTTATTTTGCGGAGATTTGAAGGATAGGTTGGTTTGAAATTGTCAAATTGGGGGTCTGTTATGTCGAGATTTGGAGGTTAAATTAGGATTATTTATGGATTATTATTTGAGCATGCATGGTATGAGGGATGCGCCTGCAACCCTTCATTTTCTTTTTGATTGTTTTAACCGTTTTTTACAGGTTTTTCGATTTTTGAAGATTTTTCTTCTTTCGGGATAACTTTTACACCTTACTTTCATGCATTTTATTGTTATATTTGTCACATTAAGGACAATGTTTCATTTGAGTTGTGGGATGTAAAGTTGCCACCTTAGGTTAATTTTTTTATTTAAAAAATTTTAAAAGATCATAAAAAATTTTAAATGTTAAAATTTTTTACAAAAAATAAATTAATTTCATTATTTAGATTTATTTGGATGAACGTTCCAATTATTCAATGCCTAGAAGGGAAGAGATTTTTAGCATGAAATTTGGATTCTTTTATTTGGTAAAAAGTAGTTTCTTATTCTATTATGTTGATAAGATGTTCTATGATTGTTTGAAACTCATCTTTAAATGTTCACAATAGCCATTTATATATGAAGTTTTATTGAAGAGTGTATATGATTTGAATTCTTGAGGAATTTAGTGGAAACTTTTGAGCTTGTGAGGTTTAGAGCTATTTTTTTCTTTGGATGGTTAAATGCATTTATACTTTTTGAAGATTTTCATTCAGCGTTGTTTTGATAAATAGTCTCATTATTGTTGTTTTGGTTATTGCTAAGATGGTGAAGTAATTGTTATATTTTGATTCCCTTTAGTTCATGGAAGTAGAAGAATCACATGAGTTCTAAGAGATGATAATAGGCCATCTTTTCTATTTTGAGCCAAATATTTTATTGTTGATATTGTTCCCATGGAACCATTCTTAAACCGATATGTTTGAGGTGATCTTTATTGAAATACACCATTGTTAAAGTATCTTCCTAGTATAAAAACACAAGTATCTTCACTTGTGAGAGTTGAATTAAAAGAAGGGAGATCTATTTGCGATGTGATGGAAAAAGAAAACAACAAAGAACGAAACAAGGGACGTGCAAAAAAAAAAAAAAGAAATAAAGAGCTTAGATGTTTGGAAGAAAAAAAATGAAGAGAAAAAAGAGGAAAAGAGAAGAAAAACATCAATGGAAATTGAAAATTTGAAAATGTATACTTATTGATCATTACATGCCTTGATCACGCATGTTTTGAACCATTTGTCATCTCCTTTCCTACCTTATACATCTTGGCTAAAGTTACAACCTAAAGAAAGTCCTATTTGATCATAGGATAATTGTGATTCATATATGGAAGTGAATGAAGTGGGATGATTGATATGATAATTATATTATTTTCTTGGTGATAGCATTCTTTTCATGAGACTATGCTAAGTTCCTTATTATTGTTGAATGCAGTTTTTCATGAAGATGAGTATATGTGAGATATTTTGCTTTATATATCATTACTTCAACTCACATATAGGATGGAGGGATTTACATCTTGTTTTTGAGTGTTTTATTTGTTGAGTGTAATACTTGTGAGACTTGAGTTAAAGCTTACCTACAAGAGAATTTGGGTTGCGTACACTTAGATATTAAGTTATATATATATGTGTGTGTGTGTGTGTGTGTGTGTGTGTGTGTGTGTGTGTGTGTGTGTTGGCTATTCATTCACACACAATGAGTTTTGAGCATAATTGGAATATTTTTGGTATGTGTAATAGTGTTTGAAACTATTTTGAGCTAAATTAAAGTGTTTGAATTGATTGTTGAAGGTTTCTAACTCTTTTGCATTGATTCATAGAAGGATCATAGTATTCATATATGTGCTTTAATGGAGGAAATGAAAGATTTTAATTGATATTTGTGGGTATCATTGATTGCGCTTTAAAAGTGCAATTATATGATCTTAACTTGTTGTTTGTTAGTCTTAGTTTAGGATTTTATATACCTTTTTAACTATAGTTTAGTATTAATTAAGTTTATTTTATTTTGTATAGGTTTTGATCTTAAATTGGAGGACTTAGGTTTTGTATATTTTAGTATTAAAATAATTTGAGCTTATTTTATTTTGTCAAAGTACAAGCTGCTAAAGCTATGGTACAAGCTGCTGAAACACGCAAAGCTAAAACTTAGGAAGGTCATATCTCTCAAATCAGAAGTGCTAACGGGGTCCATAATATATCGATTTTATATAACTTTTCAACACCTATTCAATTATGTGGTTTGAAGGCATGTTCGAATGCGGGTCGATCCATTTAAATGGTTTACAAAAATCTACGAATTTCTCTTCCTATAAAAGCCCGATTGAGGCCTGTTTTAGGAGGTAGTTAGTTTTACGAGTTTTAGGATTCCGCTGAGAGCTTTAAGAGTAGATTAGAGTAGAATTTTACAAAATTTTTATAGTTTTTCAATTCTTGTAATCAAATGCAATAGCTTTTCATAGTTTTTCAATTCCTCTAATCAGATTCAATAGCTTTTCATTGTTTTTTAATCCCTGCAATTACATTCTCAGTCTTTTAATAAATTTATATATATATAAATATATATTTGCGTATCTATCATGGCGTTGAGTAACTACATTTCACTTTAGGAACAATTATGAAGATCAATTGAAGATCTTGGATGAACAATGGAGGTAATTAGGTTTTCAATATTTCTGTCTTCTTCTTTTTAATTTTTTGGGATCAAACTCTAGATATATTTGAAAACTTAGATATTTGACTAAATTCGGTAATATTTATGCACGAATCCTAGTTCGGAATATTTACTGCACAGATTAATGTTATGCATCTATTATTCTAAACCTGATTTATTCTATATTTGATTACTAAAGAATAACAGTTTTTATCGCTAAATCTTCAAAATCAAAGGCTGACGACGAGTTATCAAAAACCTTCATTGGAATTCTGGGTAAAGCAATTGATTGGAACAACCAATTTTGAGACTTTTCTTTATTCAGTTAAAAATCATTTTCATAGCTTAGAGTAGATAAATCAACTTCTTCAAAACAATTTTCTTTTTATTTTATTAAAGTGTTTCCTAGGACTTCTGAACCAAGATGAGTTTTTCTATATGCACTAACCCTCTTCCCTGTGGATCAACCTTGAACTTCGCCGAGTAATTATTACTATATCGTGGCTATACATTGGCAGTTATTTATCTCACGTTTTTGGAACAATCAATCATCACTAAAAACCCTCACAAGACACCACTCATCCACTACGCGTAATATAGAGGTTTAAAGGATTGGTGCATAGGATAAATCCACCTATGACTCCCACGAAAGTGGAGATTATCACTTTTTTATTTTAATATTTTACTAAGGACTAGCAAAAAGCTAGTTGGCGTGTGATTGTACTTCAAAAGTACAATCATTATGCCTTAATTAATTACTTGTTAGACTTAGAATAGGATTATTTATGCAGTTTTAGTCCTATTTTGTTTCCAATTTAGTATGTTTGTTGTAAACAAGAATTATAGCTTAAAAAGGACAAATTTAGACCAAAAGATGGAAGGGCGTTTGAACGGTCCTGTAGCCGTTAGAAAGTACTAAGAGTTTGAATATTCTGCAGCTTGAACAAAGTGTCAGAAGTACTGTAAAAAATCTGTTCAAACGGTGGCTAGTGCATTCAAACGGTTTACGAAAATTTCCAGATTTCTTTGCCTATAAAAGCTGGGATTGATCCCTTTCTTAGGAAGTAGTTAGTTTTACGAGTTTTAGGGTTTCTTTGAGAGTTTTAGGAGTATATTAGAATAGAACTTCATAGTTTTTGATAGTTTTCTTCAATTCCTTTAATCAGATTAGTAGTTTTCAATACGAATTCAATATTTTATATTTGCATACCCATAATGCTTTGAGTAGTTAAATTTTATCTTGAGATCAATTGAAGGTCTTGGATGAACATAGAGGTAATTAGGATTTCAATGATTTTATCTTCTTCTTCTCCTTAATTCTTTGAGATTAAACCTTAGATATTTATAAAAATTTAGATGTTTAACTAAGTTTGGTAATATTTATGCACAAACCTAAGTTTGGTATATTTGCTACACAAATCAATGGTATGCATCTACGACTCTAAACTGATTTATTCTAGGTTTGAGCATTAAACATTAACTGTTTTTATTGCTAAATATTCTGAATCAAAGATTCACGACGCAGTCAATGATTTAAATTATTAAAAGCCTCCATTAAAATTCTAGATGAAGTAATTGACTGGAACAATTGGTTTTGAGACTCTTTTTTATTAATTCAAAATCATTTTCAATAGTTTAGTTTCATTAAACCATTCTCTATCCTAAAACTATTTTCTTTTTATTTTATTGGAGTGTTTCCCTGGGACTTCTAAACCAAGGTAAGTTTTCCTGAATGTGCTAACTCTCTTCCCTGTGGATCGACCTCGGACTTCACAAAGTTATTACTGTATAGCGGCCTTGCACTTGTGATTTTATCGCACGTTTCTAGAGCGATCAAGCACCCATAAGAAAAAAAAAAAAACAACCACAACAACTACAGCTTACAACCTTTACTGCCTTACGCAAGCATAATTTTAGTCCTCATGTTGTATTGAATGAGAACTGCCTAATTGGTACCAAATTATTTTTTTTCTTTTTTGGTGTTCAACTATCAACAAGAACCTATGTTACATGGCCTTAAGTATGAGTTTCGGGTGCAATTATGTTTCTAAATGTAAAATTCATCTACCTCTCATGCTCAAGAACAATAGGATGTGGCTAAATTTCATATTTATTAAATACTTATTTCAACTCCTAAGGGTAAAATAGTGTTTACAAATTAATATAGAGCTTTCTGTTCATAGAATGGGAGCCTTGTGCATAATTTCATAGCAAACGCTACTATTTGAATATTTTTGTGAGATGCATGTCTAATTAGACAAGTTGGACACATATCCCATGTCCTAATCAAAGTGTCAAGTGTCTGATACAGATACTTCACAAATTTATAAAAATCCACATAACATAGACAAGAACTAATCTAATCAAAAATATATATCTATATGAAAACAAAACCCGTCATAGGTCCACTGACACTACCACTATCATTTAGGAACTTGCAAGTATAACCCACCAATCAATAATGGCCAACATGTCATATGGATAGAACCATTTAACTAATGTCCCTGATGAATTGATGAATCCTTAGTTAGTAAACATGAAAGGAAGGACACCAAGATCATGGTAATGAGTTTGTCGACTTAAAAATAATTTACTACTCAATTTCCATCAAAACAATATCTTAGTTTTTTCATGCAAATATTTTGGCAAGCATTTGGCTGTTAACATGTCCTCAGCATACACAAGAGCGCCCCCAAAATATTTACAGCTTCTCTTACACCAAAAGCTCCACATAACACACAAGGGGCAGCATTCCACACTTTCCATTGTAAGGTTATGTAATTGGCTAAATTTCGTGACAAGTCTTGTTTGATGTAATTTAGGGATTTGGGTTATCAATCACAAGCATTTAGAAAGGATTTGAAGCTTATTCATATAATGGTCGTGCTAAAAGAGTCTTCTATGATACATATTGGTTGATAAAGAGGACTTTGAGAGATGTCGTTGGATTTTGAGAGATCTCAAGGACAAAAATAGTGCACTGGCTACAAATCAAGACCTCGCGGGGTCCTCGAGGGATGTCTTAGGACGTCGAGGGCAAAAACAGTGGGCATGCAAATTGGACACGACCTCGCGGAATGTCACGGGATGTCGTGGGCAAAAACAGTGAGCATACCAAAGATCTGGAATTGAGTTTGCGGGATCCTCGCATTCTCAAGGGATCGAGTTGCGCCTCGCGGGATCCTTGCGGGATCGAGGTGCACAAAATCTAGATTCTCAGGAATCACGCCGCTAGGATTTTTGTGCCTATTTAAAGCCCAACACACTTCCCCAGACTTGATTTGAGTTGCCACTATCAAAAATACCTAGAGAGAAGTATTTTTCATCTTCTTAAGAGCTCAGAAATGTGTCTTAGCAACAATCTTCTTCAACCCAATTGAAGAGATCGAGAGTCTTAAAGGAGTTCAAGGCGCCAAATCCGTTCTAAGGGAATCTAAACGATGATCAAGCATGGTGACGATGAATCGTGGATACGAACGAAGTCCAGAAAATCATTAGATCAAGGAGTTGATGGGTTTTGATTGTAAAGAGTCTTGTAACCATCTGAACTAAAAATAGTGCATGATCTTTGTTCGACAAAGGAGACACGTAGTTTTTCTTTAAGGGTTTCCACAACAAAAGGCTAGTGTGTTCCTGATTAAATGGTTTGTTCTCTTTTTGTGTTTGGAAGTATACAATATTGTTTATTGCCATTATATCTTGACCTAATATTTTAGGGTTTAGTCTCTCAGACAAACGATAGACTGAGGCTAATTAAGTTTTTCAATTTGTATTAGAGCAGGACACTCAAAATCGTTTTTGATTTTCTAAAAGAGTGAGGTCCTAATTGCCTATGTTTATGGATTGATCAAAGGAAGGTAGTTCTACCTCTTGACCCCCATTGCTTGATGAGACCAATTATCCCTATTGCAAAGCTAAAATGGGGGCTTTTCTCAAATCTATAGATGAACGTGTCTGGCATACAGTTGTTAATGGTTAGACTCCACCCACAGTCACTACCGATGAAATGACTACTTCAAAAGCTATTACAGCTTGGGATACAGTCGATTATAAGGAATGTGGATGGAACAGTAAAGCAATAAATACTATCTATAATGGAGTCATAGCTGAAGAGTTTTGTAGAATCTCACATTATGAACTCGCTAAAGAAGCATGAGATATTTTGTAGATCACCTATGAGGATACTACCACTGTAAAAATTGCTAAGCTTCAGCGATTGACAACTGCCTTTGAAACTTTGAGAATGAAAGACAATGAAATATTTGATCAATTTTATTTTAAACTAAGTTACATCGTCAACTCAAGTTTCAACCTTGGTGAACAAATCTCTTCCTCAAAAGTTGTTCAAAAAATCCTGAGGTTTTTACCTGAGAGATTTCAAGCTAAGGTTACAGCCATAGAGGAAAGTAGGAATGTTAATGCCTTGAAACTAAAAGACTTAGTGGAATCCTTACAAACCTTTGAAGTAAATTTTCATCAACCTCGAAAGAATAAAGGTGTTGCCTTAAATTCTATTAAGGAAAGAATTAATGAGGCTGATGATAGTGATTCTGATATGGGTATCGAGGAGATGGCCTTGTTTGTCAAAAAGTTTTAAAAAAAAAATTCAATAAACGACAATAAGATCAATCTTTCTCATTTGATAAAACTAAAGGAAAGCCTTTTGACAAAATGAAGTTTGTAAGGAAGCCATCTGATAAGTCTGACCAAAAACAATGCTTCAAATGTCATGGCTTTGGGTATATTGCTACAGATTATCCAAACAAAAAGCAAAACAAAGGAAGTAGAGTTTTGATAGTCACATGGAGTGATTCCGATAAGGAAAAGGAATCAGACGAAGATGATAAGTTTGAGAATTTCATAGCATTCATGGCATCTGCTTCTAAGTTAACCAAAGCCACATCTAAGATCACTGAAACGAAAAAATTAGATGAATCAGATGGTATAGTGGAATCTCTCAAAGAAGATAAGGATGAATCAGATGATGAAGATAAAAGTGAACTACACCGAGCATATGATCAACTATACAAATAGTCATACAAACTTACCAATGTGAATGTCAAACTAGGTAAGAAGTTGAAGAAGGCATTAGAAGAA
>JARUNX010000026.1:470000-502301 GCA_033060915.1 Euryodendron excelsum
AATTGAAAGAATAGACTTTGATGAGACCTTTGCCCCTGTTGCAAAGTTAGAGTCTATTCGCATCTTACTTGTTATTGCTTGTCATCTAGGCTTTAGACTTCATCAGATGGATGTGAAAAGTGTTTTTCTAAATGGCATTCTTCAAGAAGAAGCCTATGTTAAACAACCCAAAGAGTTTGAGGACCCTAAGCATCCTGACCATGTGTACAAGCTTAAGAAAGCCTTGTATGGGTTGAAACAAGCTCCTCGAGCTTGATATGAGAAGTTGACTACTTTTCTGCTAAAGTCTGGATTCTCTTGCGGGGAAGTTGATAAAACTCTATTTATTAAGAAGGAATCAAAACACATTCTTATTACTTAAATCTAAGTGGATGACATTATGTTTGGTTCTATTTCTGAAAAGCTTGCTCATAATTTCTCTAAACATATGAAAACTTAATTTGAAATGAACATGATGGGTGAACTGAATTACTTCCTATGTTTGCAAGTTAAACAGATGAATCACGGGATCTTTATCTCTCAGTCCAAATATGCTAGAGACCTAGTGAAGTTTGGCTTAGAAAATACTAAGCATCCTAGGTCTCCCATAAGTTCTAGCCTTAAGCTTAGCAAGGATGCTTCAAGCAAAGATGTTGATCAAACATTGTATAAGAGCATAATTGGTATTCTGCTTTATTTAACTGCTAGTACACCTAACATTGCATTTAGTGTTGGTGTTTGTGCCCGTTTTCAGGCATGTCCCAAAAAGTCACATCTGTTTGTTGTTAAAAGAATCATTAAATATGTTAACTGTACTCTTGGGAATGAAATTTGGTTTACCTTGGACACCAATGCGAATATTGCAGGTTATACTGATGTAGATTGGGCAGGGCCTGCCAATGATCATAAGAGCACCTCTGGTGAGTGTTTTTATGTAGGTAATAACCATGTTGCTTGGCATAGTAAAAAGCAGAATGTCATCTCTTTATCCACTGCTAAAGCAAAGTACATAGCTGCTGCTAGCTGCTGTACTCAGCTCTTGTGGATAAAACAGATGTTGTGTGATTATGGCTTGGAGTCATAACCTTGTTCTGTGATAAGATGAGTGCGATTAGTATTTCTAAGAATCTTGTTCAGCATTCTCGTACTAAACATATTGATGGTGTGCTTTCGCGGGCACCCAAAAATAAAATCGATACCCCAAAAACAAATATGTAGTAGTGTGAGTAAAGATCGTTCCCGCAGAGGGTGTTTAGCCTAGTTTTATGCTATGTGAACTTTGATAGGGGGGTTTTAGATATAATGAAAACTATTTTAACTATTTTAATAATAACTAAGAAACAACTTAGATTAAAGTATTGAAATCAATCAAAAGAACAAACCATGGTCCAAGTCAACATCCACCATCAGAATTTTACAACTGATCATCGATGCAAGCATATCAATTCACACATTGAATATTCACCGTCGGAATTGTTTTCCTATCACTCCTTAGTCGTAGTTAATCAGAAACAAGCTCTCATTAACTCTAACTATTAAACAACCCAGGATAAGCACTCAAGGTTTAATCTAGTAGCAGTCTTAAGAATTAGAAAGATCAATGAAACTAAATAACATAAACACAAGCGGTTGCATTTAATTTAGTTGAACGTCCTTTCTAAGATATAATAATTCCAATATAGCAATCATTAAATCTTAGTTGCTTCACAAATTAGAGGAATCAAACAATTACGAATTTGATATCTAATCCAGCAGCAAATTGCAATGATTGATAAACTAGTAGGCCTCCTAGCGATTAAACAAGACAATCATAAAAATAAGCACAGAAGAACATCTGATACTCAGAGCATAAATCGAATAATGAAAACAAATTAGATCTCACAGTTTATTATTAATTCTGAGGCTTCTGTTTCCTTCGACCAAGATTCAAAGTTTAGTCACGCAGGGTCATGAAAACAACTCAAAGAAGAAGCTAGAATAATACGAAAAACGCCAACAACCCTAAAAACAAAGCAGTCCCAGCTTTTATAGGCTTTTGAAATTTTGCAGCTACGCACAACCGTTCGAACACCCTTAGCACTGTTCGAACGCATCGGACTACCGTTCGAACGGTGCGCGAAACACACTTTGAACGGTAAAATTGCTCTCTGTATATTTCAAATGCTCTTCAAACCTAAACTTGATGTGAATCCGTTTGACGTACCGTTAGAATGCATATGCTACCGTTCGAACGCCTCTTGGGATCGTTTGAATACCTCTTCAAACACTGTTTACATTTTAGCACGAATTCGTCCCTTTTAAGTTAGGATCCTCTTCCTTGGAGCTCCATAACACCCTAAATCAAAACATAAGAATAGTGAGTATATTTAGTCACCAACCAAGTATAAAAGATTAAACATTATGGGAGCAAATTTTGACATTTTCATTCTCATCAATTGACATTCGATATCACTTTATCCGTGAATTAGTCAAAGAGAAGTCACCTCTCTAGAGCATATTTTCAATGAGAATCAACTTGTTGATCTCTTCATCAAACCCCTTGATACTCTTAGGTTTGAATTTCTACAGAAATCCCTAGGAGTGTACTCTCTCAAGTAGTTTGTTTTATTGTGGGTTCTGGCTTGAGTTTTTCTTATTATGTTATTTGTCTTTGGTTTTTTTTTCATCTTATCACAAGCCATGTATAGCGTGTTTTTTTTTTTTTTTTTTTGTTTCTTCTTTTTGGCTTGCTCTTGGACTATTTGTCTCCTCTTTAAAGCTCTTCCCATGAAATGCTAAGAAGCATGAGCATATTCTAAATTGAATCTTGTGTGCTTCTTTGATTGTATTTTAGTGATTCTAATGACATTTGATGATTCTTGTCATGCCAATGCTTCATGTGTATATGATGCTCACCTCATGAGATCTCTTAGAATATGAAATCCGTTTTTTTTCTATCATTTTGCAGTACTTATCATGAATGATCTCCCCTGTACATGGAATGTTTAGATTGACCTTATTCACATGTATACCCTTCCAAATATATATAAATATTCTTGTGTAGGGTGGAAAGGGCTACCAATGAGTGTGTGAGAAGCTACCGTTATTATGTGACAAGAGGAGATAGCTACCTGCTCTTGTGTGAAAGCCACCATCCATGTGCTTATAGATTTTTGGATAAAGTGGTAAAGGCATTGGCCATGTTTGTGCGAATATAGTATAGGACATCAATTTTAGTGTTTGTAAGGAATGCTCATAGGAAAAACAAATCATTCTCACTCACTTGCTCACAACTACCAATTTTGGGTAGAAAAATTTTAGCAACAAAATAGTGTACCAATCTTAGTTCAACAGGAAGGTCATTGGCTACAGGTTGGGTGGATTCAAGCATGTCTTAACCATATAGAACATGTAGTTGTCTCTTTCTACTTACAGTCTCAAAATAGGTCTCTCCACCATACCCAATGCCCATGATCTCAGAAAGAGTGAGTTCATTTAGAGTGATCTTCACTCCCTTCACAAAGCTAGTAAGTTTTGTTTCTCCAACCTTTTTCATGAGATTTGAGTAAAAATGAATAACCAATTTATGATATACATTCTCTCAAATCAAGTTGTAGGGTTTCCATCCCAAACTAGTAAGGGTGTGAGGGAAGTCGAAGTTCTCATTTATAAAATATTCATAGTCGATCCATCATCCATTCAAAATTTTACTGAGACTGAAAATATTCAAATACCTTTGTTCAGCCATTTCGTCTCTAAAGTGTGTGACATCTCAACCCGATTGGTCTAAAGAAGCCCTTCCAATTGATTCCCTAATTGGCGGTATAATCCTTTTTCGTTTCTAACTTCGTGTAGAGGAGTCTTTAGGATTTTCTCGTCCTTGATCGACCTTGGGAGCCATGTCTATAGTCTAAGGTTTTGAAAGATGGAGAAGAGGGTTGTGCGAAGATGGAATGAGATCAATTAGGGTTTATAAGAAGAGTGGAATGAAGGTTTGTGATGGTTCGAAGGTGACGATTGGGTTTTTGTGCGAACAAGGGAGTGGGATAGAAAAAGAGTGATAGTAAGAGAGAGAAAGAGAGAAATTTTGAATGTTTGTAAAGTGAGCTTTGTTAGAGTATATAGGCCTGACTCGTGTATCGACTCATGAACTTGGTGTGTCAACACATGCCTGTTAACAAAATAATTTTGAGTCAACTGTCGTGATGTGTCGACACATGTAACCAGACTGGGGTATGTGAAGTATAAGGAATTCAAGAGAAGGATATTCAATATGGGAGAGAAATTTTGTTTTGATATAATCATGCAATGAATTATGAATATGAGAAATACAATACACACAAATGATAATCACATTTAAAACATTCAAAACATAAATTTTACTCAAATTAAACAAGTATTAAGACACAGGATCACTCATTCCCAATTCTCTTCTTATCATGCAAAAATAATCTTTACTCAATAACTTAGTAAAAATATCAGCTAATTGCATATTTGTGCATACAAAGTTAAGTTCAATGTCACCTTTTTGTACATGATCTCGTATAAAGTGATATCTAATTTCAATGTGCTTTGTGTGAGAGTGTTGAATAGGATTTTTAATCAAGTTTATAGCACTAGTATTATCACACTTAATAGGAATATGATCAAACAAGATTCCATAATCTTCTAGTTGTTGTTTAATTCATAACACTTGAGCACAACAACTACCAGCTGCTAAATATTTTGCCTCAGCTGTAGGGAGAGCAACTGAATTTTGTTTCTTGCTATACCAAGATACAATCATGTTGCTTAGGAGTTGGCAAGAGCCATTTGTGCTCTTCCTATCAACTCTACTCCCCTCATAATCAGTGTCAATGTAAGCATTCAAATTAAAGCAAGTACCCTTTGGATACCATAATCCAAGGTTAGGTGTGTGCTTAAGATAACGAAATATTCTCTTTACAGCAATCATATGAGATTCTTTATGATTAGATTGAAAACGAGCACATAATCAAACACTAAACATTATATCTGGTCTACTAGCAGTTGAATACAATAAAGAGTCTGTCATGCTTCTATAAAGTTTAGTATCTACTGATTTACCTTTCTCATCACTATCCAATCTTGTTGTAGTACTCATTGGAGTACTTATAGGCTTTGCATCTTCCATGCCAAACTTTTTGACCAAGTACTTGATGTATTTTGCTAGGTTGATGAAGATGCCTTCCTAGAATTGTTTGATTTGAAGTCCAAGAAAGTAGCTGAGCTCGCCTATCACACTCATCTCGAACTCTCCCTGCATACACTTAGTAAAATCTTTGCAAAGCGACTCATTAGTAGCACCAAATATAATATCATCCACATATATTTGCACTAAAAGCATGTCATTGTTTTTTATTTTGATAAAACGAGTGGTATCTATTTTTCCTCTTGAGAAACTTTTTTCAATCAAAAACTTACTCAATCTTTCATACCAAGCCCTTGGGGCTTGCTTCAAACTATATAAAGCTTTTGTTAGTTTGAAAACATGGTTAGAAAATTTTGGATCTTCAAAACCAGGGGGTTGTTCAACAAAAACTTCTTCGGTAATAAAACCATTTAGAAAAGCACTTTTAACATCCATATGATATAATTTGAAATCTTTAAAGCAAGCAAATGCAAGTAACAATCTAATGGCTTCTAATCTAGCTACCGGAGCATATGTTTCATCAAAATTAATGTGTTCCTCTTAACTATAACTTTGAGCAACAAGTCTTACCTTCTTCCTTACAACAACTCCGAATTCATCCATTTTATTTCTAAAGACCCATTTGGTTCCAATGACTGGATGATCATTAGGTCTAGGAACAAGGTGCCATACCTCATTCCTTTCAAATTGGTTCAATTCTTCTTATATTGCATTAATCCAAAACTAATCATTTTCAGCATCATCAAAATATTTAGGCTCTATTTGTGATAAAAATACAAGATGATTATATATATTTCTGATAGAGGATCGAGTTCTTACTCCTTGTGAAGGATCACCTGGGATTTGTTCCGTAGGATGGTTATGTACAAACTTTCATTCCAGACCTTCATTGATTTCTTGTAGGATCTTCTTGTGCTTCTTTTTCTTTTTTGAGATTCTTTATTTGAGCTTGGTTGATTGTCTAGCTTTTCCATGTCTGGCCCTTCCTCATCTACATCATTGCTTATAACATTCTTTGAAGTAGAGTTATCTTCATCAAAAGTGACATGGGCTTGTTCTTCAACCACTAGAGTCCTCTTATTAAAGACTCTATAAGCCTTACTATGTGTTAAATATCCAAGAAATACAACCTCGTCAGATTTTGCATCAAACTTGCCGAGGTTGTCTCTATTGTTATTCAATACAAAGCATTTGAATCCAAAAGCTTTAAAGTATGAGACATTTGATTTCCTATCTTTCCAAAGTTCATAAAGGGTTCTGTTCAAAAATTTCTAAATAAAATTCGATTCAAAACATAACAAGCTGTGTTAACAGTTTTAGCCTAAAAATATTTTGGTAAACTGTTTTCACAAAGCATGGTTCTACCCATTTCTTCTAAAACTCTGTTTTTCCCCTCAACAACTCTATTTTGTTGAGGTGTTCTAAGGGCTGAAAAGTTGTGATCAAAATTATTTTCATCACAAAACATTTCAAAGGGTTTGCAACCGAATTTCCCTTCATGATCAATCCTAATAGAAGTGATTGAAAATCCTTTTTCATTTTGAACTTTTTTACAAAATTTTATAAAGAAAACAATTATCTCATTCTTATAGGCTAAGAAGAATGTTCATGTAAATCTAGAATAGTCATTAATGATAACAAGTGCATATTGTTTCCTACCAAGACTTAAAGTCCTAGTTGGTCCAAATAAATCCATATGCAATAATTGTAGTGGCCTAAAGGTAGTGAGCATATTTATAAATTTGAAAGAGATTCGAGTTTGCTTACTGTAAGCACCCCATTTTTGACCGCTCGGCAGTCTACACTCCGTCCAGACTTGTTTTCAAGTCATTATGGACATATTCCAATCAAAACCAATCCTCTAGTCCAAATTCCGTCTTTCCATTGCTTCGCGGGACTGTCAGGCCCGAATAGAGGCAAAATGACCAAAATGCCCTTAGGGGCATTATCCTTTCTTATTCCAATTCCAATCCCTCTCTCGAGACAGTTTATTCCTCGAGACGGTCCGAGTAGCAAAACTACTCACAAAACCGTCAGAGTGGCGGAAACACTCACCAAACCGTCAGAGTGGCGGAAACACTCACAAAACCGTCAGAGTGGCGGAAACACTCACAAAACCGTTAGAGTGGCGGAAACACTCACAAAACCATCAGAGTGGCGGAAACACTCATAACACCGTTAGAGTGGCGGAAACACTCAAAACCCAGGCACGTCTCTTCGGAGTCGGTAAGACCCCTTTCCAATCCCTCTCTCGAGACAGTTTATTCCTCAAGATGGTTCCAATCCAGGCACGTCTCTTCGGAGTCGGTAAGACCCCTTTCCAATCCCTCTCTCGAGACAGTTTATTCCTCGAGACGGTTCCAATCCAGGCACGTCTCTTCGGAGACGATAAGACCCCTTTCCAATCCCTCTCTCGAGACAGTTTATTCCTCGAGACGGTCCGAGTAGCAAAACTACTCATAAAACCGTTAGAGTAGCGGAAATACTCACAGAACTGTTAGAGTAGCGGAAATACTCACAGAACCATTAGAGTAGCGGAAATACTCACAGAACCGTTAGAGTAGCGGAAATACTCTCAAATCATCAACCCCGTCCGAGTAGCGGAAATACTCAACACCTAGGCCAATACCCATGTTTGTTAGCTCACTTCGGTGAAAAATAACCAAACTACCCTTAGGGCCTTTTCCGAGACTTTTCGGTCAAAATGACCATTTTGCCCCTAAACATCCGAATGCCCCGGGAACCACACTGGCTCTGGGTAACAAACCGGTAATGTCCCGAGAATACTTTTTATAGTGTTCTCGACCTTCCTTTACCTTTCCGGACCATTCCGAGTCAGTTCCGGCCAACCCAGTACAAAATGACCGTTTTGCCCCTGGAGGGCCGGTCTCCTTCTTCGACCACACCGGCTCTGGGTATCAAACCGGTAATGTCCCGAGAATACTTTTTATAGTGTTCTCGACCTTCCTTTACCTTTCCGGACCATTCCGAGTCAGTTTCGGCAAACCCAGTACAAAATGACCGTTTTGCCCCTGGTGGGCCGGTCTCCATTTCCGACCACGCCGGCCCTGGGAATCAAACCAGCAACCTCTGGGAACATTCTAAATAATGTTTCCAGATCCCAAGTCTTCTTCCGGGACAATTTGAGTATGTCCCGGCAGTTTTTCGGTCTGATTGACCGTTTTGCCCCTAAAGGCTCAGTCAACCTTTCCGACACATCCAATCCTCACTTTTCAAGTCAAATACCTCCAGGACACTATTTTAAGTGTTCTTGCTCCTTTCCGGCCTTCCGGGTCACTCCCGGCTCCTTCAAATCATTCCCAGACTTTTCGAAGTCACTCCTAGTGAAGCCAGGCTAAAGTTTACATGGTAGTCACTAGTACAGGCGCCCAAATCTAGTCAAAGATACGTTGCTTGCCGACCTTAATTGTTTCCTAAATCACTGGCGCCACTAGCAGTGGCTCCAAGCCAAAAAATGGCCTGGCGCCACTCCTAGTGGCGCCAGTATAAATTTTGCCCTGGCGCCACTGTAACAGGCGCCAGGCTTGTCCAACTTCTATAAATACAGAGCCTCGATCAACGTGAAAGGGGTCTGAAAACTTAACCTAAAAATCACACAATTCGATACACAGAGCTCGAGCACCTCCAAAAACCCTAGCCTACCTAGGTTTTCCAAACCCTAGCCACTATACACAAACCCTAGCCTCCTATACACTCATACACACCCCTATACACTCATACACTAGCCTTCAACCACTCTCTCAAGACTTGAAGAGCAGTCATTCAAAGCTTGAAGACAATCCTTGAAGACTGAGGGTGAAGATCAAGACCGAAGACCGAAGACCGAAGACTGCACGGCGCTTAAAATAAACAAGAAACAAGGTAGGCTCCCTATTTAATTTTCTGCACTTCCCCCCTCTCTCTTCTCTCTCCAACCCACTTGGGTTTTCTCTATTTTAATCCCCCACCTCTTTCCCCCCCTTTCTTTGCATGCTTGAAACAAGGGGATTCCCGGTCCATGTGTAGGATTGGACTATGGGAGAGTCACCGTGTCGGGGGCTTTCTTCTAGTCTAACCAAAGACCACGTGGGTCCGGCCCCCTTGATTATGTGGTGAAGCCTTAACCTTGTATGTTCACGACCCCAAATTGCATTGTGCATATCATAGTCTTGCATCTTCCAAAATTTGTTTTCAAAAAGTTGTTTTCAAAAATCGTTTTCGAACTTGTTTTCAAAATTGCATCAAAAGCTCTTTCTCAAAAACATGTTTTCAAAATCACAATCCTAGGGTGATTCTAGCCTTTCCATGGCTAGGGTTGCTTTAGGAAAGTGTTATATTAAAAGTGGCCTTTTGGTCTATATTTTCAAACCTTGTTTTCAAAACCACTTTCTTAAAGTGGTTCTAGCCTTCTTATGGTTAGAATTGCTTTAGGAAAGTGAGATGTTTTTTACACCTTCTAAAAACTCTTTCTTCAAAAATCTTTTCCTAAAAATCTCTTTTTCAACATACTTTCCTAAAACTCCCCTCTTCAAAATTGATTTCAAAAACTCCCTTTCAAAATCTCTTTTTCAAAACTCTCTTTTTCAACTCCTTTCCAAAACTTTCTTTCCTCAAAATTCACTTTCTAAAAACACTCCCTAAAAATCTTTCTAAAAACTCTCCTCCCGGAATCTTCCTTCTAGAAATTCCCCTATAGGATTTTCTTTCTAAACTCTACGATTCCAAAAACATGCTTTCCAAAAAACTCCTCCCTAGGATTCCCTTCTAAAAAACCTTCGTTTCCAAAAACGCGTTTTCCAAAGAAAACTCTTTCCTTAGAGCCCAAACCAAACCCTAGAACCCACAATTAGGAAACCCTAGTTTTCTTTCCAAAAACATGATTTTCAAACTTTGCCCCAAACCTAGGTTTCCAAAATCTTTTGTTTTCTATATCAAAACTATACATGTTTTCAAAACCTATTTTCCACGCCAAAACTATAATTTTCCAAACCTAGGGTTTCTAGAATCCCCATTTCCAAATCCTTGTCAAATCCTATCTTCCCTTTAGGAAACCAAATCAAATCTCCCCGTTTAGGAAACTAGATCCTATCCTCCGTTTTTTGAAACAAAATCAAACATTTCTCTTTTAGAAACCCAAATCCAATCCCTCCTAATCCCAAACCTTTCTTAATTCAGTTCCTTCCTAAGCCATAAGTTTCCTAAACCCAAACTTTAAATCTTTCCTTAAGTTTCAAAATCCAACTCTTTCCTAATTCGAATCCTTCCTAAACTCCCACTTTCTTAAACCTTAAGTTTCTAAAAACTTGAACATATAAATCTTTCCTAAACTTTAAAACTCAACTTTCAAATCTTTCTTAGTTCAACCCTTTCCTAATTCTACCATTTTCCAAAATCTTTTTCAAATCTAAGTTTTCAAACCTTTCCCAAACTCAAGCTTTTCCTAATTTCAAGATTTTCTAAAACTCTAAAACTTTCTAAATCCTAAACTTTCTAAATTTCAGATCTTTCTAAAATTCTAAGCTTCCAAATTCAAAACTTTCTAAATTTGAAACCTTCTTAAGTTAAATCTTTTCTAAACCTAAAAAACTTTCTAAATTCAAGACTTTCTTAAGTTGAAATTTCCTTAAGTTGAAATTTCCTTTTTTTCAAACATTTCCTAAATTGAAAACTTTCCTTTCTCAAACCTTTCCCAAAACGAAACTTTTCTTATTTTCAAAACTTCCTTGTTTTCAAAGCTTTCCAAATTCAAAACTTCCCTTTTTCAAAACATTTCTAAAATCAAAACTTTCTGATTTTCAAAACTTTCCTAATTTGGGAACTTTCCTAATCTGAAAACCTTTCCTTTTTCGAAAACTTTCCTAAACCTAAAACTTTCCTAATTTCAAAACTTTCCGAAAACGAAACCTTCCTAAAACGGACCTTTCCTAATTCGAATATTTTCTAAAACCCAATCTTTCTAAATCTTCCAAATCCAACATTCCAATCCAATCTTTCTTAATCTCAAGTCTTCCCTAGGTCTCCTATCTTTCCTAAGTCTAGGTTTCTTAAACCTCCATCTTTCCAAAACCAAGTCTTTCCAAAATCAATCTCTTCAAATCAAAGTCCAATCTTTTCAATTTCAATTTCCAATCTCCTCTTCTAATCTAAATCAAATCCAATTTTCAATTCAAGTTCTTTTTTCCAATTCAATCTCTTTCTTTCAAATCAACCCTTCTCTTTTCAATCGGACTCCGGTCCGAACTACGACTGACCTGATTCCCCCAAAGGGATACGTAGGCAACCTTCATAGGTGCGGTCACAATACTTTTTCAAACTTTCAATTCCACCCTCATGGGTGTGGTCTCCATATTTTCAAGTTTCAAATTCCAATCTATTTTTAAAGTTCCAATTTCAAAATCTTTCTATTTTCAAATCCCTATTTCCAAGTTTTCAAACTTTCCAATTTCAAATTCCATCTCTTCAAATCAAATTCTTTTCAAATTTATCTCCAAATCTATTTTTCAATTCTCTCTTATTTTGCACTTGCATATCATGCATCATATTAGTTTTCAAACTTTGTTTTTCTAAAGTGAATAGGGTTGAACTATAGTTAGTCGAAGACTCTCATAGGTGAATCTAGGGTAGATTGACATGTAGGTACCGAAAGGGCGGGGTAGGGTGATAGCTTAGTGCGTCTTCCCTACACATAACCAACCTCCGAACCTAGATCACTGTTTTCAAAGACCAAAAAGGAGTTATTTTTCAAAAAAGGGCTAAATGTTTTCCAAAGGTTGCCAAACAACCTGTTTTCTTAAAAACCCTCTCTTGAGGAAATGTTTTCAAAATTGTTTTTCAAAAACCCTAAGTGTAGTCTTCGGATTATTCTTAGTTTTTAGGTGACCTAACTCACCTTAATCAAGTTAGGTGGCGACTCCGAATCTTTTTCAAAAAGCCCTTTATTCAAACCTGTTTTTCAATTAAAACCTAGTCGCACTCATTCTTTTAGGAGGGTGAGTTCTAACGAGAGAGTACAGTATTTTTCCCGCTTGGGTGAGTATTCCTCAAGTGCGAAAAATCTGGGCGCGACACTTACCTAATTGACAAGCATCACAAACTCTATCTTTATCAAATTTTATTTTTGGAAGACCTTTGACCAAATCATTTTTAGAAACCTTTGAAAGTATACTCATACTAATGTGACCAAATCTTCTATACCACAACCAACTTTCATCACTATTCATAGTGGCAAGGCATTCTACTTTACAAAAAGATAAATCAATAAGATCGAAAATATAAATATTACCTTGTCTATGCCCAGTGAGGATTGTCTTGTTACCATTAATGTCGATTACATAACATTTAGAGGATTCAAATACAACCTTGCAAACTTTGTCACAAAGTTGACTAATGCTCAAAAGATTGTGTTTGAGTCCTTTAATAAGCAATACATTTTTGATAGAGGAAGAGGAATTCTTACCAACACTACCTATACCTATGATCTTCCCTTTGTTATTGTCACCAAATGTGACGAGACCTCCATCTTTTGGTGAGAGAGATATGAATTATGCTTCATCTCCCGTCATATACCTTGAGCATCCACTATCCAAATACCAATGATCATTCTTGGATTTTGCTTGAAGGCAAACCTACAAAAGAAATTCATTTGACCTTAGGTACCCAAACCAACTTAGGTCCTTGGGGGTTAGTCCTTAATAGTCTTCTAGGGACCCATGCATTGCTAGAAACAATAGAATTTTGTAAAGCATAGCATCTATTAGCAATATGTCCTAGTTTATGATAATAAAAACATGAGATTTGTAGTTTTTCAATTAAAGCACTAAATCTGCCTTTTGAAAATTTCTTTCTTTTAAAATGATCAAAGCCAAGACCAGCTTTGTCTAGTGAGCATTTTTGTTTTCCCAATATTGCATCGATTTTTTCTTTTCCATTTACACATTTAAAAAGAGTTATTTCCAAGTTTTTAACCTTATCAAGTAAAATTTAGGTTTCTTTTGAAGAATCTTTTTGAAAAGAGTTTTTCTTAATCTTATCATTCAAGGCACAAACTTCATTTTCTTTTTGTAAATCTTCATTTTTCTTAGTAAGAGTAGAGATCATCTTTTCAAGAAGTCCATTTTTTATTCCCATCTTTCTAAATTCACAAAGTAGATCATCAAATGTATCTTGTAATTCATTGAAAGTAAATTGGGAAGAGTCTGATACCTGACTGTCGTCCTCATGAGCCATAAGACAGAGGTTAGCCACTTCTTGAGGTTCGGCTTCTTCTTCGGAGCTTGATTCTTCATCATCGCTTTATGTCATGGCTGCCATGGCCTTCTTCCCTTGATATTTCTTTCCTTTCTTTCTGAGTAGAGGACACTCTGCCCTTATATGGTCAGGCTTCTTGCATTCATAGCATATAATATTGGATTCTTTACTAAATTCTCCTTTGGCTTCATGCTTCTTTCCACTTTTCCATTTCTTCTTCATGAATCTTCTGAATTTTCGAGTGATGAGAGCAATTTCATGCTCGTTCTCATCACTTGCTGATTCATCATCTTGACTGGTGGATTTAAATGCAACTGCCATTTTCTTCTTTTCTTCTTTTTCTCATTCTCTTGGGCATGTTGCTTTTGAATAAGCTTATGAGTCATTAGAGAGCCCAAGAGTTCTTCAAGAGGCAAGGTGTTCAAGTCCTTTACTTCTTGAATTGCTGTAACTTTAGCTTCCCAAGCTTTTAGCAAAGACTTTAGGATCTTTCTCACCTACTCACTGTTAGGATACACCTTTCTAAGAGATTTTAAGCCATTAATAATATCAGTGAACTTTGTAAATATTTCGGTGATAGACTCATTAGGTTTCATCTTAAATAATTCATAACTATGCACCAAAATATTGATTTTAGATTCTTTAACTTGATTGGTACCTTCAAGGGTAACCTCTAGTCTAACCCATATTTCTTTAGCCGATTCACAAGTGGAGATATGATTGAATTTATTGGAATCAAGTGCACAATATAGAATATTCATGACTTTGGCATTAGATTGTCGCATTTTCAGATCAACTTCATCCCATTCGAATTCAGGTTCAGGGACATCTATTATTTCTACTCCGGTTATAGGAGTTTTAGGACCATTTACTATAAGTCTCCATAATTCATAATCTATCGATTGAATATATATTCTCATTCTATTCTTTCAATAATTGTAATTAGTGTCATTGAACATAAGTGGTCTGTTTGTGGATTGACCATCACCGATAGAGCTTCCAAAATTGGTTTCTATGGATCTATTCCTAGGATGTTAAGCCTAAAACAGGAATACAAGCTCTAATACCAATTGTTAGCCCAAATGGCAACCTAAGAAGGGGGTGAATTGGATTTTTCAAAAATTAATGGTAATTAAAATTACTTAAAATTAATCTAATCAATCTATATATAATGCAATGTAATCAAAAGAGAAATGAAAAACAGAGCAATAGAATGCACACCAAGAATTACCAAGGTTTAACCACAATTCGTGGTCTACATCCTCACCCCAAGATCCCCTTGAAGTCATCCTCTATTATGCAATCTCCAATTACAAAATGGATGCTGATTTACCAAGTGCTTAGCTCACTTTTACACAAGAGCTTCTTCCTAAGTTCTTCTAGCTACCAAGTGGTTTTGTCCAAGATCCACTCAAACTTACAAAAAGTTTTCTTCTACAAGAGAACTCTCAAACTCTCACTTACAAGTGTATAAAGTTGTACAAATGAAATATAAACTCTCTATCAAGAGTGGATAGAAAAATGTAAGTTAACTCAATGAAGACAAGAAGAATATTCAGATTTTTCAGTTTGATGAGTCAGTGGTACTTGTTTTTCATGTATCTCTTGTATATAAATGCAGTTGGAAGCTTGTACATAAACCCCTGTATTGATTTCGTCCGTTGAAGGTTGTTGGGGCTCATTTAATACAAGTCTAGTCCGTTATAACGTTAAAAAAAACTAGTCATTATCTCCCAGGTGTCGACACTTGGTTTCATGTGTCGACACATCTGGTCTGTATTTTTCAGATATTGTAACCTGTCTCCATGCGTCGACACTTGATCATTCTATCTTCAATTTTTTGGCTTCTGTCTTTATATGTCAACTCTTCATTTTCATGTGTCAACACATTGTCCAGAAATCTTCATTCTCTCTTCCAATGATCAAGTTCAGCTTCAGCACTACTATAAGATCTTCAAGGAGTCTTCTCTTTGGGGCATGATGATCAATTAAAGTCTTCAATTCACCAAGGTTGTTCTCTATTCAATTTGGATTGAATTCATCATTTGATAGTCATCTTTTCTTGGTTTCCACACTATCAGAACTTCACTCCATTATTGATGAGCTCTTTTTCTTTCATTACCAAGCTTTCTCTTTCATTACTGAGTTCTTTCTTTCATTGCCTAGCTTTCTCTTTCATTACTAAGCTCTTTCTTTCATTGCCAAGTTTTGTCTTTCATTGGAATCATTTCAGTGAGATTTCTATAAGCTTGATAAAGTCTACTCTTGAATACCTTAATTTTCTCTGAGTACATATCAACTTTTTTATTCTTTACATCCCAGATAAAGTCTTCACTTGGATTCTTTGTAGAGATTATGCAAATGTGATAAATTCTCTTCTCAAACATCTCCAACCTCTTCATAATCAAATCATCTTCAACTGATCTTTACACACTTTGATGAAGTCTTTATTTGAACACATTCAATCTCTTTGAATGCAAGTCAACTTCATTGAGTCTATGCATACTTGATGAAATCTTTATTTAAACACCTTCAATCTCTTCGAATGCAAGTCATTTGTTTGAAGTTGGAATAGGTGTCAATGTTCTATTTTGGTACATTGCATAACTCTTAGAGTGCATTGCTTGATCTTAACTTGTTGTGCATTCACTTTCACACGTGTTAGACTTAAAGTCAAACTTCTAAGTCTAAATTATGATCTTTATTAATCTGCACACTAAGCAAATGCATTAGTAAAATAATACAAGGTTTAGTTATCATTAAAATTAACATGGGGATCAACCTTGAGTCAACAATAGTAAGTTGCTAAACTAGCAACGGTGCATTTTATCAACTCTATGTGGCCCCTTTTTGGTAGATACTGCATTCTCCATGTAGCAAGTTTTCTTTTGAGCCTCTCTAACACCACATCCCAAATATCCTTTAACTTTGAATGTGGCCCTAAAGGCAGACCCAAGTAAGAGATAGGAAGAGAATCCACCCTACATCCCAAAATCCTAGTCAAAGATTTCGTGTAAGCCACCTCCCCAACCACAATGATTGCACTCTTAGCCAGATTAATACGTCAATCAAAAACGGCCTTAAAATATAACCACATCTCACAGACCTCAACTCCTCTTCAGCTATGCAAAAAAATATAAGGTATCATCCACAAACAGTAAGTGTGTAGCAGTCTATTAGAGACTAAAGGTCTACCTCTATCTCCAATGATGAAGTCGTGCATCAATCCCTCCACTAAAACTCTCACCATCATGCGAGTGCGACTCAAAGCCTCAATTCCCTAGTTTGATATAGAAAAGAAAAGTGAGAAGCAAAGAAAAGAATGACATAACAACTTCCTCCAAAGAATTAAAAAATCATCATGGTCCAATAAGTTTAATATTGCGTTGATAAAAAGGAAATACCACATCAAAATCAAAGTCAAAAGAATAAGATCAATTAAGATGCAAGCCTAAACAGAATTACAAACTTACTTGACATTTGGCTTAATAGGCGTAATGCCACGTGCACGTAGATCAGCATCTTTGTCATTGAAGAAACCTTAAAGGATAATGCCTTTTCCTTGCTTTGTTCTTGAACCAACAATTGTTTTTGATGTCTGCTCATTATCAGGCTGAATTTCACCCCTTTTTCTCTCTATAATCTTGGCACTTGAAAATGCATCAATCTGACTGCTTGAGTTAAATGGCTCTGCAACTTGAGTTTGAGTTGAGTCCCCTAGCTTTTCGTGTAGATTCAAATTTCCCAATTTGGTCGCACCCATAGCTAGAAACACCATTCAGTCAGATAAATAATTACTCCAAAAAGATTATTCACGGGTTTTAGCCTAACTGCAAACCCCAAAACTCATAACTCTAAAGATTTTGGCTACAACATAAAAGACCGATAGTTGAGGCTCATTAAAATAAGTTGCAAGATGGCAGGGACGTAATTGAACTAATAATACACAATAATCCCAAGAGAACAAGTTCTTTTTATTTTGTAAATTCATTAAAAAATTTAAATCGTTATCGAGCCACAACTCTCATATGTCATATGGTAAAAAATTTGGAATATAAGACACCCTCCAATTCATGCAATCTTGCATTACAATGCTACCCTCAAGTTGATTTTAATCTCGCACAGTCACAGATTAGAAATGGAGAAACACCCACTTTGCTATGTGTTTTATGCTATCAAATCCCAAAGTATAAGGTTATGGTTGATGTTCTCAAGTATTGGTTGTATGTCTCACCTGGATCTAGTTAATTGTATTCTGTTTGGGGGAACACAGTGTTAGGTTTTAGATTCGTTAATTCTGAGCCAAAGAACTTTGTATGTAATTCAAGCATTTAGATAGAATTGTCAAAGTGTAGGAATGAATCAAAGTGCTGCAACAAAGGCAAAACAGAGAGAACAAGCAATCTGTCATGTGTTCGAATGGCATGCCTAGGAGTTCGAATGGCAAAAGTGTTCAAATGGTGGGCCAGACCATTCGAATGCTAGACAAAATCAAGGACTTCCATATTTAAATCCTTATCAGGTTTGAAAACTTCCTACTTCGACTTACATGACGTCCAAGGTTCTACAAACATTGCACACTCTATCTATAGGCTCTAAACCCTAGAGAAAAGGGGTACATACTTGAAGAGAGATCATCTAGCTGTTTAGAAAGCTTTATTATGCCTCCCAAATTATTAGAATCTTCTACTAGTCAACCAAAACAACTTCACATAATCGTTCTGGCTAATTCCAAAGGTTAACATACATAGCACGGGAGAACAGTGCATCGCGGGTTCAAGCAATTAAGATTGAAACTTCTACCAGAGTTGGTGTTCAACGAGTTGGGTTGTAAATTTGTTCTTATAACTGTTCAAAATTCATAGTTCTAAGTAAATTAGTGATTATGTGTGGCCCCGTAGTTTTTTCCTTGGTTGATAGGGTTTCCATGCTAAAATCATGTGTGTCGTGCTTCTCTACTTTATTGTTTTAAAGTTGCATATATGATTCACGTACCTATGTAATTGACCGATTCACTTTATTAATCAGTTAGATTAATTAACTACTCTAGGCAAATCTAAGCTCTCAGGCTTTTTCACACAGTAATATGTTATTTTAGCAAATGTAGTACTTTTAGAAATTCAATACGACCTAGCTTGTCTATAGAGATTTGGGCTCAAGAAAAAAGGGTAACCGCCTGACTAGTTCTTACCAGTTTTTGCCTCTTTGTCCCATCATTGTCAAAAAAATCTCACGAAAGCACAGATGATGAACGTGCTTTGGGCAATTCCGTAGAGGCTTCAAATTTAAAAGCATGCAACTCCGTAGTATTTTCAGGTTTAGGTTTGGGCAACTCCACAGGGGACTCTGCTTTTATATTGGTAAACCGTGTTAGTCCAGCAGCATTAGTTTTGACACTATTGATCGCCTATCCAAGTATAAGCATCATAAAAAGTTAAGACTCACTTCAAGCAACAAAAATAAAAATAGACAAATGATGGTTGCACGTATTGAAGGCAAAAATCTTCCATGGAAGAACTAAAACAGTCAAAGCAATTTTCGAACTTCTGTGAGTAAAAATTCTATAGACTGTCAAAGCATGAAGTGGAATAAATTTCAAAAAAGAACACTACCTGTACAAAAATATTGTGAAACCTGACCTCTTATGATCTTCCCACTTTTATATGTTGTCCAAAGTCTTGAGGTTGAAATTCTTAAAGTTCCTATATAGCATGAACACAGAGCACAAACACAAAGCAGATATGTTGGCAGAAAAAATACTGGAAAAGTAGGAGGCAGAGATGAAGTTGCTTGTATTTATAAACATAAAGTTTAGTTTTGATGCACTGACAATGTAGAATATTTTTACACAAGCAGAGCATTAGAGTGTGACATGTGTCTTTTAGAATTTAAGTACAACATAAAGAAGCAAGACTCGTGGACACATGTCGTATTCTAGTGCTCGCTTGTGTAAAAAAATTTTATACTGTTAGTACATCAAAATTAAACTCATAAACATATGCATGAAAATTATATATGAAAATTTTAATCTATTTGAATTTTTATAACAACACTTGCATAACCACAATGTCAGGACTCAATGGCAAACAATAATTTTGAACTTCTTTTATCTTTATAACAATTTTCTTTTGCTATAGTAAACAAATTGGAGACACATTGGGTATTTGTGTCTATTATGTATTTATAATACTGTAGGAAAATATATGTGCAAGTATACGTAATACCTAATGTGGATTATAACACGATGTATGGATCGCTTGCTTACTTTATGACCCCTTTGGGTCACATGTGCAATACACCACGAATGAATCGGAATCTTTTGAGTATCTTCCTCGTTGTGCAGTAGAGGACTACAAGAGTCTAATACGAAGAACACAAGTTCCAAATCCTAAAGCTCTTAGATGGTAGCCCTAGAGAGAACTAAAGAGAGAAAGTAATCTAAAGAGAGAGAGCAATCTGATAATATGTAAGTTGTCCTCCTGATACAATCTGTGTATAACATATATACACAATGATAAAGATAAGACACACTTATCTGTATCTTCTAGAAGTTTAAATCTTATAAGAATAGCTCATTATTTCCTTATCAATATGAGGTAATATATATATTGAATATATATACATGTGCCCATGTGGACATACCGTGGGCCCCATGCAACATCTCCCACTTGGACACAAGAGACATCCATAATCTCATATCATAAATCTCTCATCCTCTTTAGCTCTTCATATAAGAAAATAGAACATGCGACAAACGAGAAATGTACTGGTGAGAAATGTTATATTAAGCTACCATCTAACTAACATAACACTACAACTCAATCATCTCGTGTACACCCCAAATCACCAAACCACACCAGATCTTGTACCACTGACCTCTCCTGTAACTAATACAGAGTCATGCAAGATCTCTTAATGTATTTGTGCTCATAATCATATCAAAAACTAAGATTAACACAATCGCCCAAGCTATGAGCAATAAATCATGTGTGATGTCAAATAACCTTTTCTTAGCCACTTATGTCAATCCAACTAACTCAACTGCTTTCTTAAACATGCTCCGCTTGATTGTATTCCTCTTAACCCTTGGATAACATGCTAAAGTAGAAACATTAAGTTTCAAATTCATGACATAATTCTAAGTTCCAAAGGGTATAAACTTGGACTTAAAGTCCATAGGGCTCATACAGTAACAAAGCAGGAGGGATCTATTCTATCACTCCCATAATAGTCGTCTTACAACACATATAGTATGAGATGTATGCTATGATAGAGCTCCCACTCAAGGTCTGTCACACTCTAACACCATATGAATCTTAGTCTAGTCACTCTCACCAACGTCTAACTTAAGCTTGTCAAGAATCTCACATCCGACTTTTTACAGGCTTCATAGTGGTGTGGATAACTCCATGTTCGACTCATACAGTCTCATCTTAGCTCTCACTAAGGCGACATTTAAATAAATAAACATATACCCTTGCTCACTTTCTAAGCGCTAAGGAGATCACATTATCATGGACCTATATAATCATTTGGTGTCTCATCCTACTCGATATCTCAGCGCTAGGGCAATCGCCCGAGTGAGAAGGTCGATCATAAAGCCTAGTGACATTTACTCATAATACAAGATATGTGCACTAATTAAACCAAGTATCAATCATGCCCATTAGATGAAAACTCATCTCATAATACATAAGATATAGTCCAAAGTGTCCAACAAAATGAGTATATCAAATCCTACATAATTCCAAACCCCTAATATGCTTATGAAAAACATCTCTAACAATGGGTTTGGTCAATGGGTCAGGAATCATATCGCTGGTGGAGATATGCCTTAGGACCACTTGCCCTTGCTCAATGATGTCTCGAATAAAGTGATATCAAGTATTAATGTGCTTAGTCCTACCATGGAACTTAGGATCCCTTGCATAAGCTATAACGGTTGTGTTATCACATTGAATCACAACAGCCTCATCAAGATACCCTGTGATGTTGCAGCTCTATAAGAATCTCCTCAACCATATAGCCTCCTAAACAGCAGCAGTACATACCACATACTCTGACTCCATGGTGGATAGGGAGACACACTACTATTTCTTACTATACCAAGAAATAACTGCACCTCCGAGTATAAATGGTAACCCGTGACGGATTTTTGCTCATCTCTATCAGCAGATCTATCTACATCACTGTATTCGGCTAATCTAAAACAACCACCTTGGTAGCATAAAACGAGGTTTACAATCCTTCGCAAATACCAGAACATCCTCTTAACTGCAGCCCAATGCGTAGCTACTGGATTACTCTGATATCGGCTAACCAAACCAACTGCAAAATATATGTCAGGCAAGTACACATCATAGCATACATCAAACTACTTACTGCACTAGCACATGGAACATTAGCCATTTGCTTCTTCTCTTCCTCTAACTTAGGATACAACTTGATGCTAAAAATTTGACCCTTGTCCATTGGAGTATCTATGGGTCTCGAATAGTGCATATGAAACTGTTCTAAAATCTTCTTTATGTAAGCCTCTTAAGACAAACTAAGACGCTTCTTAGACCGATCTCTTGAGATCTTAACCCCAAGCACATAATCTGCCTAACCCCTATCCTTCATCTCAAATATGGAAGACAGCCATTTCTGAATGGCAACAATCATCTCCAAGTCATTTCCAACTAGCAAAATATTGTTCACATAAAGGCAGAGAATAAAAAATTGATTCTTACTCCTTTTAACATACACACAATGGTCCTCTTCAGTCATCGTGAAGCTCATAAAGATAATGGCTCGATGAAACCGAACATTCCACTGCCTAGACGATTATTTTAGGCAATAGATGGAGCATTTCAAGCGACAAACCTTACGCTCTTGTCCCTCTGCCTGAAAACCAATAGGCTGATCCATACAGATCTCCTCGTTTAGGTCTCTATTGAGAAATGCTATCTTCACATCCATTTAGAATAATTCCAAATCTAAATGTGCAACGATCGCTAGAATAAGGCAAATGTAGGCAAATCTCACCACAAGGGAGAACATCTTCTCATAGTCTACACCCTCTTGTTAGGTATAACCCCTCACCATAAGATGGGCCTTGTATTTGTTAATTGACCCATCAGCCTAGCACTTGATCTTTAAGACCCATTTGTTGCCAATGGTCTTGCACCCAAGCGGAAGATCAACCAACTCCTATACATTATTCTTAGTTATTGAGCTCATCTCTTCCTACATAGAAACTAGCCATTTCTTAGAAACAGGTGATGTTATGGCTTCAGCATAAGAAGCTGGCTCATTAGCATCTACAAATATCCTTATGAAGGACTCTCTTTCAATATCGAAGCGACAACGAGGAACTATTCCTCGAGTCCTCCTACGCAACTATGAATCATGAGAGCCATCTAATGGTACATTCCGATTGGGTAAGGGATCGCTCCCACTATCTCCGGCGACTACAGGATGAGGTTGGGATTCCTCATCATGCTTATGAGATAAAGGTGCATCTCCCTAGGATTCCTCTAACTCATAGAGTTCAAGATCCCCTTTAACTTCACAAATGCTTGGAAAATCCTCCTTTAGGAAATCAACATCATGTGACTCAATCTCAATCATTCTCCTATCTGGGTGTTCACCGTATATAATGTAGCCCTTAAAATGTTCTGAATATCTAATAAAAACACATTTATTAGCTCTATGGCCTAATTTCCCATACTTATGGGAGGAATTATAAACGTACTCAGTAGATCCCTATGGGCACAAGCCATCCAAGTTAGGCTTTTCACCTTTACATAACTCATATGGAGTGGTAGGAACTAACTTTGAAGGCATTCGGTTAAGGAGATAGGCAGCAATCAAAAGAGTCTCCCCACAGAAACTTGTCGAGAGGTTTTCTTACGCCATCATTGACCTAACCATATCTAGAAGAGTACGATTCCTTCTATCTATAACACCATTTTTTATGGAACACCAAGAATTGTCAACTACACGCGTATCCCATTTTCTTTACATATATCTTTGAACTGATCAAACAAATATTCTCGACCTCTATCAGTTCGAAGAACTTTCAAAGTCTTCTCTTTTTTATTCTCAACCTTTGCTACAAAGTGTTTGAAACAATCTAAAACCTCGTAGAAGTCAAACAACAGAAATACTGAACCAAATTGAGAGAAGTCATCTATATATGTAATAAAATAGGATGCAATATGTCGTGCCTTAACATTGATTGGTCTACATATGTCAAAATAGACTAGCTCTAACAAATGAGAAGCCCTAATTGCCTTACCAAAAGGCTTTCTGCATAACGTTTCAGCTAAACAAGGCTCACAAATAGGTAGGCTTACTTTGGCGTGAGAGCCCAAAAGCCCTTCTCTAGCCAATCTAGCCATTCTTTCTAGCCATATGTGACCAAGTCTAGCATGCCATTTAACTGAATCAGACATCACATTAGAAGAAGAAGATGCAACATAAATAACATAATTATTTGAATCCAAATCTAATATAAAGAAATCATCCTTTAATGTGCCATGACCATATAGCTCACTACTGAGAAAAATAGACAAACCACTATTCTTGAATTGAAAAGAAAATCCAAATTGCAATAATGAGATAATTGAAAGTAGATTATATCGAACAATGGGTGCATGAAGCATATCATAAAGGAGCAAATTGTGCCTAGTACGCATCTTGAGTTGATAAGTGTCAACTCCCAAGACATCTTCTTATGCTCCATTTCCCAGAATCATATGGTGTCTAGCCACTAGGACTCGATGGCAATCTACATATCTAGCTCTATCTCTCACTATATGTTAGGTTACTCCTGTGTCTACAATCCAACTAGGGAGACAAAGAGTCACAAAGACATGCGAGCAAACAAAATATTAAGAGAGCTAGTATTCAGGTTTACCTTCTTCGGCTCATTATAACCCTGAGTGAAGTGACCTTTCTGTCCACAGCTACAGCGCTTTAGATTGGACTTATCTTTCTTCCCATCACGCCTGCCTCTGCGAAACTTGCACACTCTACCATCCTTTGGTCCCAGATTCTTAGGTTTGGCTTGTCTAGCTTCACCTTGCTGTCCATAGCATTGGGGCTTATGACCCCTATGATGTCCAGCATGAGCGACAAGTGCAGTGCTACAGATCAGATCTACGCGTTCAGCCACCAGCTCTAATTGGTGAGATATATCATTAAGGTTCTTGATCCCCTCATTGTGCATAAGCATAAGTTTCACCTATCCCCACATAGGTTTAGGTGAGGACCAGATGACAAATAAAACCTGTTGCTCGTCTATGAGATCATTGCCAATTGTTTTCATCTCTTTGATCATAGCAGACATCATCCTAAAGTGCTTAGTCATAGTATGCTTTGGGTCCATCACTATAGGCAACCCATTTTTTACCGCTCGGCAGTCTACAGTCCGTCCAGACTTATATTGAAGTCAATGTGGACAAATTCTGAGTCAAATCAACTTTCTAAGTCTAATCCTATCAATCAAACCGCTTTGCGGGCCCGTCGGGCCCGAATAGAGGCAAAATGACCAAAATGCCCTTAAGGGCATTGTTTCAGTCCAATTTCAAATTAGGCACGTCTTTCCGAAGACGGTAAGTCCCCTTTCCAATTCCAATTCTAATTCTAATTCCAATTAAATTCGGCACACCTTTAGAGAAAGTTGATTCCTCAAGGTGGTAAGACCCTCCAATCTAGCACGTTTCTGAGTAAACTCTTCGGAACGATAAGTCCTTTCAAACCCGTCGACCGGAACTAGACCCTAAGTCCCCTAGATGGTAGAACGGTCCACCTTTGGCGCCGGCTAGCCCACTAATGCAGAAATGTCCATTTCAGCATGCCTTTCGAGAAAATTGATTCCTCAGGCGCTAAGTCCATTTAGCAGCTTCTCGAGATTAGGCAGTCTCGGGAATGATCGCGAACCGTCAGAGTAGCGGAAGTACTCGCAAACATCGCAACCGTTAGAGTAGTAGAAATACTCGTAAACAAGTCGATATAGGGAATTGCCAACAAACCCCTGTATCACAGGACCACCATCAAAGTGATGGAAACACTCAAAACCCAGGTCAACACCGTTGCCTGTTAGCCCACTTTGGTGAAAAATGACCAAATTGCCCCTAGGGCCATTTCCGGCACGTTTCTCAAGAAAGTACCTAAATCCTCAAAACGGTAAGTCCACCCTTCCAAAATCGTCCTAGAGACGATCCGGCATGATTAGGTGCCTTCTAGTTAGTTTCTGGCCAATTTCGAGACTTTTCGGTCAAGATAACCATTTTGCCCCAAGGCATCCGAACGCCCCAGGGACGACACCGTCTCTGGGTATCAAACCGGTAACCTCCCGAGAATGCTTCTTATAGTATTCTCAACCTTCCATTATCTTTCCAGATCATTTCGAATCAAATTCGGCAAACCCGGTGCAACATAACTGTTTTGTCCCTGGTGGGTCGGTCGTCTTTTCCAACCACACCGGCTTTGGGTATTAAACCGGTAGCCTTTGGGAACGTCCTAAATAATATTTCCAAACCTCGAGTCTTCTTCCAGGACATTCTGAGTCCATCCCGATAGTTTTCCAATCCAGTTGATCGTTTTGCCCCTAATGGCCTGGTTAACCCTTCCAACAAATCTTGTCATCCTTTTTCAAGTCCATTACCCCCTAGGACCTTATTCTGAGGGTTCCCGATCCCTTAAATCCTTCTCGGACCTTCCGGAGCCACTCTTAGTGAAGCCAGGCTAAAAATTGTATGGTAGTCACTAGTACTGGCACCCAAATCTTCTAAAGATACGTTGCTTGCCAACCTTAAAACTTTCCTAAGCCGATGGTGCCACTAGAAGGTTTTTTGGCCTGGCACCACTGCAACAGGCGCCAGGTCATTCTTTTCTCTATAAATACAAAGTCTCTTTTAGAGTGAAAGAGGTCCGCAAACTCAGTCTAAAAACCCTACTCTTCAATATATAGAGCTCGTAGCCTCTCTAAACCCTAGTCTTCTTGAGGTTTTCCAAACCCTAGCCTCCATACACAAACCCTAACCTCATATACACTCATACACTTGCCTCAAAAGCCTCCATTGAAGACTTGAAGCCTCTTATAAATAAGGCACAAGGTAGGTTTTCTCCTTAAGTTTACGCATCTTCCCCCTCTCTTCTCTCTTCTAACCCACTTGGATTTTCTTCTATTTTAATCCCCCATCTTCTTCCCCTCCTTTCTTGCATGATTGAAACAAGGGATTTCCCTGTCCATGTGTAGGAATAGGCTCTTGAAGGGTCACCGTGTCGGGGGCTTTCTTTTAGTTTAACCGGAGACCATGTGGGTTCAGCCCCCTTAATTATGTGGTGAAACATTTAACCTTGTATGTTCACGACCCCAACTTGCATTATGCATATCATAATCTTGCATTCTTCCAAAATTCATTTTCAAACTCGTTTTCAAAAGCTTGCATCAAAATTATTTTCAAAACTCGCATCAAAATCTGCTTTTTCAAACATTGCTTTCAAAATCATAATCCTAGGATGATTCTAGCCTTTTCATTGTTAGGATTGCTTTAGGAAAGTGTTACATTTAAAGTGACCAATATGGTCCATATTTTCAAATCCTTATTGTTTTCAAAACCACTATCCTAAAGTGGTTCTAGCCTTCTTGTGGTTAGAATCGTTTTAGGAAAGTGAGATATTTTATATACTTTCTAAAAACTCTCTTTTCAAATTTGTCCCTCTAGAAATCTCTGTTCTAACATACTTTCTAAAAACTCTCTTCAATCTCCTTTCCAAAATTGTTTTCAAAAACTTCTTCTAAATATCTATTTTTCAAAAACTCCTTTTCAAACTCATTCCCAAAATGCTCTCCTCAAAGTTCACTTTCCAAAAACACTCCTTAAGCTTCCTTCCTAAACAACTGTTTTCAAAAATCTCTTTTTCCAAAACTCTCTCAAAGTGTTACTTTCCGAAAACTCTCTCTTCAAAATTCATTTTCTAAAAACTCCTCTCTAAGATTGCCTTCCAAAAATCTCCCTTTCTGAAAACTCACTTTCCAAAAATCTCTTTTCTTAGAGTCTAAGTTAAACCCTAGAGCCAATAATTAGGAAACCTTAATTTTTCTTCCCAAAAGTATGATTTCCAATCTTGCCCAAAAATCTAGGTTTCCAAAACCTCCTCCTTTACATCTAAATCATAAGTTTCCAAAATCTATTTTCTACGTCAAAACTATAGTTTTCAAATCTAGGGTTTCTAAAACTTTGTCTTTCCAATTCCATACCAAATCCAATCTCTCATTTAGGAAACTAGATCCTATCCTCCATTTTGAGAAACAAAATCACATCACCTCTTTAGAAACAAAATCCAATCCCTTGTTTTAGGAAATAGGAATCTCAATCCTTCCCAGTCTAAACCTTTCGTAATTCAACCCTTTCCTAATTCTATACCTTTCCAAATCTTAACTTTCCAAATCTAATATTTCAAATCTTTCTAAACTTCCAAACTTTCTAAATTCGAATCATTCCAAATCTAAAACTTTCTTACTTTCAAAACTTTCCTATTTCAAAACATTCCAAGTTCAAAACTCTCTAATTTCAAAACCTTTCTTAAAATGAAACTTTCCTAAAATAACACTTTCCTAAAATGGAACTTTCCTAATTCGAAACTTTCCTAATTCGAACCCTTCCTAAATCCAATCTTTCCTAATCTTCCAAGTCCAACATTCGAGTCAAATCTTTCTTAATCTCAAGTCCAAATCCTATCTTCTTAAGTCTAGGTTTCCCAAAACTCAATCTTTCCAAAACAAGTCCAAATCTTTCTTTCAAGTTCTATCTTTCCAAATCCAAGTCTAATATTTCTAATTCCAAATTCCAATTTCCAATATTCTATTCTAAGTTCAAATCAAATCCTTCTTCAAATCAAAATCTCTTTTTCCAATCAAACCTTCTATTTTCGATCAGACTCTGGTCCGTACTACAACTTACCTGATTCCTCAAAAAGGATACGTAGGCAACCCTCATGGGTGCAGTCACAACCTTTTTCAAGCTTCTATTTCCACAACTTCTTTCAAATCTCTAATTCTACAATCTTCTTCAAGTTTCTAATTCCATGATCTATTTCAAACTTCCAATTCCAAATTTCTATTTCCAAATCTCTATTTCCAATTTCTAAAACTTTCCAATTTCAAATCTATCTTTTCAAATTTCTTTTTAAATCAAATCAATTTCTTTCCAGATCTATTTTTAACTTTCTTTTATTGCACTTCCATATCATGCATCATGTCTTTTTAAACATTCTTTTTTAAAGTGGATAGGATTGGACATTTGTTAGTTGAAGACTCTCATAGGTGAATCTAGGGTGAATAGACATGTAGGTAACGCAAGGGCGGGGTAGGGTGATGGCTTAATGCGTCTTCCCTACACATAACTAACCTCCGAACCTAGGATCACTGTTTTCAAAGACCAAAACGGAGTTTATTTTCAAAAAAGGGCTTACTTATTTTCTAAAGGTTGCCAAACAACCTGTTTTCTTAAAAACCCTCTCTTGAGGAGATATTTTCAAAATCGTTTCCGAAAACCCTAAATGTGATTCTCGGATTATGCTTAGTTTTTAGGTGACCTAACTCACCTTCATCAAGTTAGGTAGCGACTCCAAATGTTTTCCAAAAGCCCTTTATTCAAATCAATTTTTAATTCAAACCTAGTCGCACTCATTCTTCTAGGAGGATGAGTTCTAACGAGAGAGTACAGTGTTTTTCCCACTTGTGTGTGTATTCCTCGAGTGCGAAAAATCTAGGCGCGACAATCACATACTAATTGAACCTCAGAGTCAAGACACACAGCCGAGTGGTAGTGGTGCCACCACACGTAAGACGTAATTGTTCCTACATTTTTTTGGCATTACGAAATTTCTCAAATTTCCCCATGAGGTCATCCTGCATGCAGCTTAGCATAGTAAAGCGCGCAGTTCTGTCCCTCTTAAACCAAGTGCCATAAGCCTATTCATCACGGTGATGCTGGGCCATGCTGCCAGACTCAGGCAGTGTTATGCTGTTGGTCAGATGGTCGAGCAACTCTTACTCATTGAGAAGGTACTGAACCTTCCTCTGCCAGATATCATAGTTCTTTCCATCAAGTTTCTCTCACTTATTAAGTTAGCAATTACGTTCTTTGAGACCATTGTACAACATACATTGCACAGAGAATTAATTAGGCACGTATCGGTAATATTTTATCCTAAAACCAATTAGAACACAAAATTCTACCTTACATCAAAAGATCAAAATTTTTACATTTTTAGGTGCTAGTAATTATCTCCCATGATCTAAGTGCCTGTTTGGCAACGTTATTATTTTTGTTTTTTGTTTTTTTTAAAAAAAAAAAACAAAAAACAACATTTGTTTAAATTATTTTTTTTAGTTTTTTACAAAATTTGAAAAAAGAAAACTAGAAACACTAAAGGGTGTGTTCTCTCTTATCAAAGCATTGGTCTAGTATTACTAGTACAACGATAACCTATAAATGCCCATTAATAAACCACAAAAAACACACAGCATAAACACAAAACAAAAACACACAGCAAAAAACAAAAACAAAAAAGGTTACCAAACAGGGAATATCCAATTAATTTAAAATAAAATATGGGGAACTATTCTCACTTTCCGTAATGTCCAATTACATGCATGCAAAAAAAATGAGCCCAAATAATGACTCTATTGGCAATTTGGTGCATCATGCCAAACTAATTCAATATTTACAAATTTAGTGTAAAACACATCCCCTTACGAGGCTTCTCATAAATAAATTAAAAATTACATCACCTTTGCAAATAAGAAAGACTTACTACATCAAATCTAATAAACAATAAGCGAATGGGGATGCCACACCTCTTTTGTAGCCAACGAATTATTTCATAATATCAATAAATAAATAACATACATTTATTAGATGAGCACCTCAAAACGACAAGGCCACCTCCATTCTCTTCTATATATAACATACATTGGTCACTTGAATGGAAGGTAACTACACTCACCACCTATGGGAATGAGTATATGGTCTAAAAATAATCCTAAAATGTCAAAACATAGTGTGCCCATGTGGCACCCAAAATATCACATCATTATGCAGTATACAATTAAATAAATGTGATCAGAAATAATTTAAATGCTACTACTGTAATGAATGTGATGTAATGACACTAGAAAAAATTTAGAACCATTAAACTATTTTAAAACTCATTTAAAATAAATTTTTCTTGAAAAAAACCATTTATTCGTTAAGAAAAAATAACAAAATATATTTAAAGGGCCTTTACGTCAAACAGAACACACAGTTGTGACATACATGTTAAAACGAGTTCATAGAAAAAAATTGTGTCAAAAACAGAGTTCAGCAGGCCCCACACGTGCCACAAGTGCAACCTTGAGCATGAGCTTTATAATGGCAGCTTCCAACAATGAATTGCCATGTGGCGTGTGCTTATTGGCTCTAGCTACAAAGAGACCCTCACATATGCAATCTGCCAGCCTCACATGCATGCAGATAATGGGACAAACCATCACTTGCGATGATGCAAGCAATGACATCAACAAATGATGTTAGCAACTAGCTAAACTTGATGGTGGCTTACAGCTAAATGGCTTGGTAGCTTAGCAACCCATGCTCTACCAAGAAAGACGCAAACCAAGCATAATCAATGGGCAAACCTAGATTTCGGCAAATTTGATATTCTACGAACCCTACTTCGGGCTTCTGTATCTCACTCATTAGAGATCGTTTTTTCACAAACATTACATGGACAGAAAGCTCTCACAACATAGAACATATCTATATAAATTTTAAAATTTGGGCTTCGGGTTTACCTCAAGTTTTCAAAAACTTTAAATCGAGATTTCTCCCAAATCATATAACAAAAAATTATGAAATTTTAAGGGTGAGTTCCAAACACTAAGAGGAAAACATAGATATAAATTTCATCAACTGAAACTCGATACACAAAAAGACACCATTAACACCCTAAGGTATGTATACATACAATATATAAATATTCATGGTATATTATAGGCAAAAGGCAAGCATAATAAAGCTCTGATACCACTTTAGGATAATATATGTGTAAGTACACATAATACCTAATGTGGATTACAATGCGATGAACGGATCGCTTGCTTACTATACGAACCCTTCGAGTCACACGTGCAATACACCATGAATGAATCAGAATCTCCTAAGTGTCTTCCTCATCGTACAATAGAGGGTTACAAGAGTCCAATACGAAGAACACATGCTCTAAATCCTAAGATTCTTAGATGGTATAAAGAGAAATAGAGACAGAAAGTAATCTAGAAAGAGAGAAAAATCTAATAATACGTAAGTTATCCTCCTGATACAATCTGTGTATAACATATATACACCATGACAAAGATAAGACCCACTTATTTTTATCTTCTAGAAGTTTAAATCTGATAAGGATAGCTCATTATCTCCTTATCAATAGAAGGTGATATATATGCTGAATATATTTACATGTGCCTATGCGGACATAACATGGGCCCCATGTAACAAATACAATATTTAAAAAGATTTTTCTTAAATTCTAGACATGATCCCCAGCATGTTTACACAGATAGGAGTTCCAAAGAAATGTCATGTTTGACACAGTATTAGTCAATGTGGGCACAAATCCTCTTTATAAGTGTCTTTACTATATAGTTGAGAACTCAAATTTGCTTCGCAGTAGTTCGATCTTTGGCATGTAGAGTTTTAAACGTTAAAAACTTTCCAAGTACAACACATGAAAGTGAAACTCTTAACTGCAAGGCCTATTGAGTTAAGAGTCTTACAGGAGCTCTCAAAATTGTGCTAGTGTGATACATCTACCATCTACCACACCTCACATGCATTTCACAAGTTGATCTTATTTGTAGGGGAAATAAGTCTTTTTGAGTAGAG